>JANHGL010022495.1:0-23205 GCA_024611195.1 Ceyx melanurus | reverse complement strand
GAGCAGGATCACCTAGACCAAGTCACCCAGGAACAGATCCAGGTGGGTCTTGAGTGTCTCCAGAGAAGGAGACTCCAATACAATTTCCTTCCCTCTTTATTAATAACTTCCACTAGGACTTTCTGGCTTCCTTAAGGTTCTAAGTAAGTTGTTATTTAAGCACCACGTCAAGGTTTAAGCAGATCAAGTGCTTTTTCCCCTCCTAATGTCTGAGCAGCAGAGATGTGCTGTCCTATTTCCACAAGGAGCTACAGGTCAGCCTCTGGAAGAGCATTACAGGGAAGGCTGATCCAGAACAGAAGCTTCAGCCCAAAGCTGCATGACATTTTAGAGTCCTGCAAAAGAAGATTTTGACTGATGTCTTCTCTTACACTGACTCTGGGGGAGAAGGGATGTTGACCAGGCAGTTGATTGTAGGACACCATGAATTGTTTCCCTTCTTAAAACAAAGGAAATGCCTTTCCATGGCTACAATGATGAACAAGCTGCTGTGAACTTTATTCAAGCAGAGAATTTTATAGGGTTTAGGATTACAGTTCTGAAATAAAAGTCCCATCTTTGGAGCACTGATGATACAGATAGTTGCTGGTGAGCTTTCCTGGGAACAGCATTCCTTTCTAGCCTAGCAGCAAGTGACAGTGATGAAGCTTCATGACTGGTTGTGCAACCTTTTTTTGCCTTTGCCTATTCATTAACATGCCAGAAGTTTTTACTATCCACAAAAAAAACCAAAACAAAAAAAAAAACAACAACAAACCAACCCACAACCCAACCCTTGGGAAACTAGGAGTTACTAAACAAACTAGGAGTTACTAAACAAACAACTAATACTTGCTTCAGCTAAAAATCCAACTGAGAAACACAAGGCATAAGATGAACAGATAAAAGTCCAGTCCATCTAAGAGCTGTATTCAGCTGTAACAGCAGCAGGTAGTGAGGAACAAGCTGGAGGGCAGCACTCCACTGTGGGTCCTCTGTTACAGACACAGGAGCCAGCTGCACCTCCTGGCACTGCAGAGCTTGGCACCTGCAGAGGGAAACTCAGTGGAGTGTGGTGCTACACATGCATGGATTGATGATATCTGCACATCTGCTACTCAAAGCAATGAGTAAATTCTCATTTACAATAGAAACCTCCTTCAGTGAAAAAAAAAACCAAGCAAACCAAACCCAAACACAGAAGTTCTTAGACTACACCACCATAACCTCAGGCTTACAGCCATGACTGTAGTACAGGATAACAGTATTGAGATAACAAAGCCTTGGGAAATCACCCATCTCATTTCCCTCCCCACAAAACAAACCACACAACAACCCCCAGCAGAACTACTGACAATCACAGAGTGTCAGGGATTGGAAGGGACCTCCGAAGAGCACCAAGTCCAACCCCCCTGCCAGAGCAGGACAGAACTAGAGCAGATCACTCAGAAATGCATCCAGACAGGGCTGGAAAGTCTCCAGAGCAGGAGACTCCACAGCCACTCTGGGCAGACCGTGCCAGGCTCTGGCACCCTCACAGGACAGAAGTTCTTCCTCAAGCTGAGGTGGATCTCCCTGTGCTCCATCCAGCTTGAATCCATTGCCCCTTGTCCTGTCACAGGGCACAAGTGAGCAGAGGCTGTCCCTACCTTCCTGAGACCAGCCCTCATGGATCTATGAACATTCATCACATCCCCTCTCAGGCTTCTCCTCTCCAGACTAAACAGCCCCAGGGCTCTCAGCCTTTCCTCAGCAGAGATGTCCCAGCCCCTTCAGCATCCTTGTAGCCTCCACTGGACTCTCTCCTGTCCCTCCTGAACTGAAAATTTGATTCCCCTCAATTACTCTCTTCTATCCTCTAAAACACAAACAGCAAAACAGTACAAATGCTTCTTAAAATTCTCTACAAACTACTGATTTATAATCTAAGATCATAAGTATAAATTATTTGAATAAAGGCTCCATCATATCCAAAGCTCCCATAAGATTTTTTTCCACTACTCTTAGTCACATGTAATTGTAATAATTCAGGGAGATATTTGCAGTTCCATAAAGCTCTGTCAGATGTTACTGGGGAGGTAATGGAAGAATTGGGTAGCACTGCAAAAATATTTGCCACAGCAACATCAGGTCTTTTGTAGCCAATTCTGACATTCACATATGAAGGATGTAAGGCAGGTAATAAAGAGGCAAATATACAGGTGAATTCACTTTGAACACTCACGTGGCAGTTTTAACTTTAAGTTCTGTCCAATTTTATTGGACTTTACAGTGACTTTACAACTTTACAGGTGACTTTTCAGCTCTGTGAGTGTCAGGGTTTGCAACACCACACCAGGATCTCCACATTTGAGATTTTCACTGCTGGACAAGCCACCAGCAAGATCAAAATCCCAGCCTGTAAATGGAGATGTTTCTCAGAGACCATACTGGTTTAGAAGAGCAAAAACTGGGAGCAGGGCATCACAAAATACCATTGCACTCAGATTTGGGCCAGTCAGTCTCAACATCAACAGCTGTTTGATGCACAATAAGAATGTAAATCCCAAAAGCTGGATTTAGGAAGAAAAAAGGCTCTGTACATTTCTATATTATTACCTCAGCCCAATTTTACTTCACTTCCAACATCTGAAATTTTAAAGAGGTGTCTGAATGATTTGTGCTTGTTCAGTTCATGTTGTTCTCATTATGAACTTTTAGAACATTTCTTATCTTCAAAAAGTACATTTTGTTCTCTGCCACTCAAGCATGTTCACCAAACACTGAGCTACAAAGAACAGGAGATATGCTAAAATGAATTATGGTTGCTTTTCATGGAGATGAAGTACAATAGAAAAAAACCCAAGCAACTGTATTTTTTCCTTCCCTTTCTCCACCCATATTCTTACACATGCCCAAGGTAAAAATAGAGAGTTTATTCCTTGCCTTCTAACAAGTCAGGTGATATTTTTGGCTTTCAAAGGTATGTTTTCAATTACTAGTTGAGTTCCAACACTACCCAGATCTCAAGCTGCAGCTGTTCTTCACCCAATTACCCACTACTCAGTGTCCACCCAGTTAACATCCCCTCCAAAGGGATGATGGGTAAGTCACTACCGGTGGTGGCTCCACCAAATGGAGACAACCCTTTATACAACAACTTTGACCCCAGGACATGAATTTAACAAATAATCCCGTGCTCTGCAAGGCTGGTAACTATTTGTGTGTGTTATGGGAGGTGTAACACATCTCAGAGGGCAGCTGGATGGGAGACAGCAGCAAAGTCCAGTGTGGGAACACTTGGAAAGCACAGTGGGAAGTGGTGGTTTTACAGGTGAGTAATTTTTCATTTAGAAGAAATTTGTGCTTTCTATGAAGCCCATTTCAGAACAAACACGAGAACAGAGAAATCACAGTATTCCTTTCTTTTTATTCAGCAAGTTTACACTAGAGATATTTGAAGAGCTATTCTATAATGCTTAGTAAGTAGATCATACAAAGTACTTTTTTTCCTGTCATTTCTGTGGCCTGATTATTTACATAAAACGGTTTTCAGAGAAAGAGAAAGAAGTGGGAAATGCAGACTTGAAAGTCTACAGATTTGTATTGTTCTCATCATGGTTTAAAACTAAAAATGTGTAAAGCACATAACAAGAGAGAAAAGAACAGAGTCATAATCATAAATCTCAAGAAGCAGATAAATAGTGCAAAAAAATGATTGACAGCTCAAATTATTGCAAGTTCTCTGGCATAAGTACATTTCACCTCTAGGGCTTCACAGAGTGCATTAAAAACCTGCACATCCATTTCAAAGAAAACCCAATTGCAGGAGGAGTTATCCAAGTGAGGGGAAAATCCATGCTTTTCTCTAACCTCATCTGTGCATGTTAGTTAACAGTGCACTCTGTGAAAATAAAGAATGCAAACAAGTTTTAACACTAACATTGAAAGAAGATTAAACCAATGTTATTTACTGCAGAGCACCAACAGCTTGAAGCATTCAAAGACTGCTGAGTCAGTGAAATTGAAGTCAGTCTTATCAGCATCACAGCTGCAATATCCTTCTACGCTGAAACCTTGGCAAGGGAATGTCTCCATGTTCTGTTTCAGTGAAAAAGAACCACGTTTGAAAGGGTTGTTTCTGCCCCTGATCTATATGTGTGGCCTTGCCCAGTGACTCACACAACAGTACATAGAGAAAAAGACCATGTGGACACTCCATAAACTAAAATGTCAGTTTCCAGTTTGGAATTAACCAGAAAGAAACTGAGGTTAACCAGAAAAAAAGGTTGATATTCTTCCAATTCACCCTGTACAACCTATCGCCAGATAAATACAAGTATTTTAGAGCAACTCAAATGAAACAAACAGCTCAAAAAGCTTGACACACACACCAAGGGACTAATGACATCTAATTAATTACCTGTTATCTATGTGTTTTGAGACCAGAGCACCAACCAGGAGCTGCAAACCCTTGCAGGGAGCAAGCTCTGCCTGCCAAACACAGGCCAGCAAACCAACAGAGACAGCAAAAAGGGGGGGTTAGAGACACAACCCCAGGAGCAATTTAAATCCAGCTTGGGGGCTGGATGGCTGTGAATTGGCACCTTCAAAATCAAATTCACCTTTCAACCTGGTTCCTGCTCTGTCATTCCTGGCGGTGAAACACTGGGAACTGAGTGAGGAAGCATCATTTGAAGTGAGCCATTCATCACCGCCCCCATAAACCCCAGTGATCCGTTTCCCATTGGAATCACACAACAGAAGGCAGCAGCATTTCCATTAGCAATTTTTATGGCCTCTGTAGGTAGAGGGTAAGGTTAGGAAATGGCTTATTTTTGTCAGCTATAAAGCAGTTGGTGGGAAAGGTGGGGAAGGAAGGAAATTTTCAAGAGAATCATAGTTCTTAGTAAACCAAAGTGAGGAGGGGGAAGGGGAAGGGATAAGAAATAACAGCCTCACAGAGTAGATATCTTCAGAAATGTGGAGATTGGCAGATCTCCTGAGTAATGTTAATATTTCAGTAATTATTACTGAATCTTGTACTGTAGTGTGAGTGTCGGGCCCAAAAATTTCCTATCACTGCATATGACTGTGGCACTTCTCTGCAACCTGGGAAATACAGGAATGCTCAAAAATAATAATTTAAAAATAAAAATAAATAATCCCAATCCTGTGCTAATGCAGAACACAAACCAGAAATTCAAGCTTCAAAATTAAGAACCAAATGTTACTAAGTCAAGTGCTGCATTGTCCCTTAGCCCTGTTTTCCTCCTCCACCCCACTGACAAGGATTTGAAGTCCATACACCAAAACATCATCTCATCTTGTAAAACAGTATGTAGGAAAGCACCTTGTTAAGTGTCTCAAAATTTACCAGGCAAAAAAAAAAAATTCCAATGACAGTAAATAAGTTTAAGGGATGGAAAACAAAATCAAATCATGTGATCATGCATCTCCTGGGATCCACAGCCCTTCCGCTCCCCCCCAGTATGCCATTGCCCTTCCTGGCCCCCAGGGCCCATTGCTGGCTCATGGGCACCCTGCTGCCACCAGCACCCCCAGGGCCCTTTCCCCTGGGCTGCTCTCCCACAGCTCAGTCCCAACCTGTGCTGGTGCCTGGGGTTGTTGTTTCCCAGCTGCCAGACTCTGTTCTTTCCCTTCTTGTATTTCTCTGAATTTCTCCCCACCCAGCTCTCCAGCCTGCCCAGGTCTCTCTGGATAGCTCAGCTCTGGTGTGCCAGTCACTCCTCCCAGTCTGGTGTCATCAGCAAACTGGCTGGCAGTGCACTCTGTTGCCTCATCCAGGTCAATAATGAATATATTGCCTAGCACTGGTTCTCAGTGGGCTGGTGCCAAGTTCCAGTCCTCTTTTTGGTAATAAATACACAGTTTTGACAGCTGATAAAATTCTACCTACTGTACCTGCACAAGGTTCAAACCAACCAGCTCTACTCTGCTGAACTTTAAAAAAAGTCAATTCAGATGGCCTCCATACTTAGTCTAGGCAACTAGGAAAAGAAAGGCACAAGAACAAACATTTTAGATGAAAAAGATTAGGTTATTTAATGCCTCTTGTCTGCTTAGGCTATTATATATATAAAAAAATAAATACAATTTCTTCGTGTTGTGTCCACTCCAGATGTGACTCAGCTCCTTGATGTGGGTGGGTAACCTGCACTCCTCCCCTTAAAATATTGCTCTAGCATTTTGCCCCTGCAGTTCTGTAATTGGAAATTATGGTTTTCAAAGAGCCAAATAATGACTTTCTCTTCTTCATTTCTGATTTTCAATCTTTGTAAGGGCTGGCTAAACACACTGAAGGGCAGACTTCCAACATCTCACCCTGCCCAACACACATAACCAGGAGGAGGATCACTGTACCATGAAGGAATTAGTTCAGAAGCAATTCAGAGTTCATGGACATTCCATTTTGAACACCTGAGCTAGGAGAGAGAAGCTACAACCAGAGAGAGAGAAGCTACAACCTCTGGCTGTACTTGCCACAGCTGCAATTCCCTCCAAACACACCATGCCTGATTAAAAAAAGAAAACAAAACATCAATTAATGTATTTCCAGCCAAATATCTGTGTTGGAATGGCCTGGGTAGGAATGGCCTCAAGAGATCTTCATTCACATTTGGTAAGACTGTTTATCTTTCAGAAAGGCACCATTACTACCAGTCACAGGTGTGGTCTGGAAGTACAAAGCCACCATCTGTTTTTTTCCTCCCCTGATGTTTGAACTACAGACTGGAATGAAAATGATCCCCAAAAGAACAAAACGTGTTTTCAGAATTCGATTTTATTTTCCCTTCATAGCATTGCTAAGCGAGTAGAAAACCAACGCTAGAGAAGAGGGTGCTCCTGTTGCACAGAAATAGTAAGGAAAACCCTGCAGGGCCAAAGTTACCTCACCTGGCCCAGCACAGAAGCCAGATGGTGGCATGGAGTGGCACGGCCTTCCTACCACCCCCAGGGTGGGGAGGGAAGGCAACACACCCACACCCACCCTTCAGACCTGTCTTGGTCAGAAGCTGTCATCGGCATCCAGCTGGCAATAAAAACCAAAAAAATAGTAAAATAGTCATGTTCGTGACCTTTCATTTCTCCAAACATTAGCCACATTGGTCAGTGGAGCAGAGTCTGGCTGGAGGCGTGTGAGTAGTGGCATCCCCCAGGGGTCAGTGCCGGGTCCAGTATTATTCAATATATTCATCAGTGACTTGGACAAGGGGATAGAGAGCACCCTCAGCAAGTTTGATGATGACACCAAACTGGGAGGAGTAGCTGACACAGTGACACTGCTCAGTGTCATCCAGTGACAGGACACGAGGCAATGGGAGTAAGTTGGAGCACAAGAGATTGAGGGTCAACACAAGGAAAAACTTTTTCCCAGTGAGGGTGCCAGAGCCTGGCACAGGCTGCCCAGGGAGGTTGTGGAGTCTACTGCTCTGAAGACATTCAAGACCCACCTGGATCTGTTCCTGGGTGACTTGGTCTAGGTGATCCTGCTCTGGCAGGAGGGTTGGACTAGATGATCTTCTAGGTCCTTTCCAACCTCTAACATTCTGTGATTCTGTGACTGTCATGAGGAGCCCCCTTGGGCCTCGTGCTGTTCAGGGGCAGCACACACAGTTCGTGTGTCACCCTGACTAATGGCGGGAAAACTGGCTGTGGGACACGGTCCTGTCACCCTGCCCTGTTCCTGGGCAGTCATGCTGATCTGTATCACACTGGAAACTAATTTATTTAAAACCCATGAGCCTTTTTTTGGCTATGTTATTACTGCTCTGTGGCAAGCTTAAAGACTGTTTGGTTATCTGTATGTATTTTGGGCTGTTACTGTTTCTGCCTGGGCTCTGAGGGAAGCGTGACTCCTGATTCCATCTTTTCTTTTACACCCACAATCCCCTACAGATGAGACAGAGGTGTAGAGATCTGAAAGAGATTTCAGCCCCTCTATTCATAAGGAAACCCAGACAGATAGGCAGTGTCTCAGCTACAGGTACACCAACAAGCCACTGGAAGGGCTGATCCTAACCACATACCAACCACAGAGAACACTTAAATCAGAGTTTGTCAGCCAAAAAAGGCCAAATCTTTAGTCAACTAGGCTCCTTTCACTGCTGGAATTACTTGTAATGTTAGGTTTATTAGCTGTAAAGCTAAAGTGGTGCAGAGAAGAAAGCTGTACTCTGCTTTCACCTGGCTGAGTGCCTGCAGAAAGGCCATGGAACAAAGAACAGACCCGGCACACTGTCCGCAGCCCACCTCACCCAACCCAGTGACCCGCACAATCAAAGAACAATTGTCAGGACAACACAGAGAGAGACATGGCACGTCAGGACACAAGCCTCCTTCCCTAAGTAACACAGTGGCCAGCAGCAGAAACTGGGTATGAATACAAACACTGTGACATTCCTGCAATAGTAATCCTCTCAAACCACCCTCCCAACCTCCACTCATCTGCAGCTCAAGGCTCATTAAACAGCAACCATAAATTTATCCAGCTGCTTCAGAAACCACCTAAGCTTTCAGCCTGCCCATGTCCCAAGAAAGGAGCTCCACAATCCACCTTCATCTCCAGTGATCACCTTTTGTTTGCAGCCACCATGGCCACAGCCAATTTCAGCTGATGCTCCTCAGTTGTTCAGCGGAAGACTGAACAGCTACCTACTTCTGCCCCAGGGATTTTACAGACCTCAGCCATCTCACTCACAGGCTGCAGTAGTTGTTCCTCACACTGCAGAAGTTGTTCTACATCTCCTATCACCCTTACTGCTTTCTCAGTATTTTTCACAAGGTTACTATCTGTAACTGCAGAAAAGACAGGGGGACAAACTGCACATGACCCTCCAGACCTAGGTAAACTAAAGATGCAAGTGCACAGCACAACCCTGCTTTTTTGCTTTGGTATCCCTTTTTCTTTTTTCTCCCCTTAATGACTCTTAGGACAAAGAAAAGACATTGTTTTTTCCTCACCATTACAGACCATTAAGCTACCATACTAACAGCACCCTCCATTACAGCATCACCACACTGTTTCTGAGCAACAGCCCATTCAGAGCATCCATACAGAACTGACACACACACACTTTCCAAGATACGTCCTGAGGGATTTCCAAAAGAGCACATCGTACAGTGCCAGCCAGGAACAAAAAGAAGCAGGACAAGTGGGATCTGTCCTATCTCTGGTGGTGGTGTGGTATGTGACTGATACAGTGTTTCACAACAAGAAGGGAGATGTTGTAGGTGAATAAGTGAGAATAAATCACAGGTTAAGTTGAGCAGACTAGAAATTCTGTGTATGGCAGCTCAATGGCCCAAGAATGTTGACAAAGCTTTTCAACTGCTCATCCTTTTTAGATAAAGGCCAATGCTGCACTTTCTATACAGTCTTCATGCCATACTGGAAAACATGTGCTAGGTAATAGGTTACGTTAGGGAAATTTCAGTACCAAAAGGAATCAAATAATCCAAACATAAATACAGATTTATACAGATCTCTGTAAGTAAAGAGTGAAGTAAGAGAGTTCTTTTTCAGGAAGAACAAGCATTTACCAGGACATTGTGAATTTAATTTAGCTGTCTGCTCAGTCTCTGAGATCTTCAGCTGCAAGAAATTGATGTTAAAATCCAACCCAACCTGTTCTGATAAGTTGTGAGCAATCTGGAAGTAAAGGCCACTTTTCATATCTGAATAACCACACAGGCGCATGTTGCTCTGCACTGACCAGTCATAAAAGATCACAGAAGCAGCAAAGCACACACCGTGTGAAAACCAGGAGGTAGATTCTTCCTCTCTCTCCTGCAGGCTGGCAAAGATCAGTGAAATTAAACACTGCCCAAGGCAATTGTTAAAAGCAGTTTAGCCATTAAAGTCATGTCATCTGGTGACCCAGTGACCTACATTAAACCCAGGCTAAAGGGCAACGTCATCTTTCTTTTCCTATAGATAGCATGACTTTGCATCTCAGCACAGATGGACAACAATCCCTTTGGCCTTCTGGGTTCCACTGTATCCTTTTCTACAATCCAAATTTGGCTGCAGCCAATCTTTTGTACTTGCTTGGCCTTAGTAGTAATGAAGCAGTGTGGAACAGCTGAAAACCAGCCAGTTTTCTCCCTTAAGGGTATTCTACCAGTACCTATTTAGCCAGAGGAAGATGTGACCTGGCATATTTATGCTTGAGCCAGATGGGCACAGAGCAGCATCAGGAAAGCATGTTTGGCTACAGAGTTCTGTGGGTGTTTGACCTTCAGAAAAAGCATGTTGCTGTTTCCCCAGCTGCTCAGTTTTTAAGGTGTTTCCAGAAGAGTGCAGAAGTGACCCAGGCAACTGTCTCTCATCTAAGCAGAGAGGAAACATCCTTCTGCAACTATGAACTTAAGTGTCTTCATGACAGCTCTGATTGGCATTCAAAGAGCCCTGTAAGCAACATGCCTTAATAAAACCCCAAACATTTCCCTGTGCCCAAACTCCCTGCACTAAACCCATGTGACATTGTGTAGGTAGCTTCTGAGAAGTAGCACTGCAAGTTTAAACACTAGAGGGTAATTGATTCATTACATCTATTCCTATTATATTTCTTTTTTTTTATTTATTTTTTGAGCCCCATTTCAAAAGGCATTGTTTAAATTGCCCTAATCTGCAAACAGCAACAATAAGTGTAGCAAATACTTGACAATGAAGATGTAAAGCCTCTAAAAACCTGTTACCTTAGTAACCATGGGAATGCAGGAGAGTAAGAATACACGGAGTGTCAGGACATCATTTTGGATTCCACAGGGTTTGGGTTGAAATACAGTCAGCTTTCATTAGCTTTTTGTTTTTCCCAGTAGGTCCTTGGACTTTGAAACAAAACCTGAATGACAGCTATGAGCAATTCCAGCCTCACTCCTGATTAGCCACACCAAACAAAACAGCTCTCTTCACTATGAGATGCTCCCTGCCCCCTCCATCTGCACCCAGGAATCCTCGAAACAAACATTATTTATGCTGCTGACCCCTCTGGATATCACTAATAAATCACACTCCAAAAAGAAGAGTAAAACAAAGAGTCACTTTCCTGGGACTTAATAGCCAATTCACTTTAAACAAACATACTGCCAGAAAAAATAGAAAGCCAACATATCCACACAGAGCATTTCTGTAACCCCACAGCTTATTCCCAGGCTTTACAGGGTATGTTCATTCCACACTAATACTAAGAAGAATTTAACTGGTCACTTTAACACTTTATTTCTATTTTGCTCATGGAGTGGGAGAGAAAAGAATTGCCACCCATGCTCCCCCCCACCAAGGACTGTTGGGAAGCTTATGGTTGAAACAGAACAGGGTAAAGATCTCCAGCCGCAGGCTGTAGCCAGTTTAACTCCAAGTCCACCCCCTGCTCTTTGCTGCTACCTAGTCACTTAGGAAAACAATGTGAAAGAAAAGGTCCAGGCAACACCACTGGAAAAAAGGGCAAGAAACCACGTGGATTCTGCTTTACTGGTCCCCAGAACAACTAAATGCTCCTTGACCTTCCCGTGCAGCTCCACATCCAGCTGCCTTTCCTGGAGCACAGACCAGGGCCAGGCCAGGGCCCATCAGCTGGTCCCCTCACCCAGGAATGCTGCAGCCAGCTACAGATCAGTGACAGGCAGCTCCAGGGCCCATGAGTCAGAGCCAGGCCTCCAAAAGCTCTCTGGGGACAGCCAGAGGTGCTGCAGGCAGGCAGCTGCTATCTGAGATGGGGTACTGTCCCTGAGCACACTGAATTAATTCCCCATCACATCACTGACCACCAGCCTCTGTGGCATGTTTGTGTGAAGTTTATGAAGAGCCATAGTCATATCCTTGTCTGCCAGCTACAAACCCTTCCTTGTCCCATTTGTAGGTGGCCCAAGTCCAGCTTTATGTTTTAACAATACAAAACCTTCTGTAAGAGGTTTATGCCATGGCTGGAAACAAAGGAAAGGAGAAGTCTGAAAAATAAAGACTCTTCAATACCATTTCATTCCATTGTTGATGGAAAGCTCAGTGTGAGCCAACAATGTGCAAGTGCAGCTCAGGAAGCAAAATGAATCCTGGGCCACATGAAAAATATGGCCAGCAGGTTGAGGGAGGGGATTCTGCCCCTCTGCTCTGCTGAGGCCTCACCTGAGTGTTGGGTCCAGCTCTAGAGGCCCCAGCACAAGAAAGACATGGACCTGTTGGAGTGAATCCAGAGAAGGCCACAAAGATGATCAGAGGGCTGGAGATCCTCTGTTATGAGGACAGGCTGAGGGAGTTGGGGTTGTTCAGCCTGGAGAAGGCCCCAGGGAGAATTAGAGCACCTTCTAGTACCTGAAGGGGGCTACAGGAAAGCAGGGAAGGGGATGTTTCCAAAGGCTTGTAGTGATGGGATGAGGGGTGATGGCTTCAAACCAGGAGAGGGGAGATTTATATGAGAAATGAGGAAGAAGCTCTTCCCTCTGAGAGTAGTGAGACACAGGAAGGGTTTGCCCAGAAAAGTTATGGATACCTCATCCCTGAAAGCTTTTAAGACCAGGCTGGATGAGGCTTTGAGAAGCCTGGTCTAGCAGGAGCTGTCCCTGGAGGGTTGGAATGAGATGATCTTTGAGGTCCCTTCCAACTCGAGACATTCTGTGACTCCAGCCATGACTGCCATCCTGAGCAGGGTCAGTTTGCTTGCCACTGTTTGGCCAGCCCTTGGAAAGATTATCCCAGCCAAAAAGAAGTCAGATTCTATCCCAGCAGTACCTATACCTGGAATGAGTCTACTGTGAAGTAGTAGTAGAAATGCAACCAAATTTAAATCAATCCATTTCATCCAACTCCCATGAAGCAGGCTTTCTCTCCAGAGAGTGTGTCTTCTCAACAGAGGATGCATGTTTCAGTGTATTTGGTTTGAATCAGATTGTTAATTGCCACAGGCAGCTTTAGAGAGAACACAAGGAAATCTGGCAGTGTGTCCAAAGAAGCATTCCCTGGTCAGCAGGCACCCTGCCACCCAGGACCAGGCTGAAAAGCTGCAGACAGCTCCTCTACCCCTGGAGAGCAACGTGGAGAGTATGTGGGCAAGGAAAGAGAGAGGGAAATGAACTTTACTAACACCTCCTGCTCTGGGAAGCGACTTCTGGGAGTTCCCTCCAGATGGAGCCTCCTGAGCGACAAGGAGGCTAAACTGAAATAAGCACAGAGCTGTAAGTTGCCAATTAACAATCTGGGGTGGGTTTTTTTTGCAGATCTTGCCTGTCTCTCCACACACACCCCTTGTTTATCCTTCAGCAGATACCTGGAACTATGAACCTGATCTCTGAGGGGTGGAATTCAGGGCAGGGAATGGTGCTGGAATGCTGAGATCTACAGACGACACACACACACGCACCTATTTGCACGTGTACCTTGTACCCTCCCGGCCTAAAACCAGGGGGAAAACACACGCTCCTGCAATATCAATAAAGCAGAGGAGTTAAAAACAGCCTCCTCAGAGTTCAGATTTACCCATCACCCTGCTACTAGGTAAACAGCAGGAGGTACTCAAAGAAAGGATGATTTTCTGACAACGGAGCAAGAACGACAGCAAATATTCCACATGCAATTAAGAACCTGTGTTTTCTTTTCACAGAAGCAATGGGGATTTCTCCAGGAGGGGATTCAATTCATTTTTGCTCACCACCACAAGGCTTGACAGGCCCAAAACCACAGCTGCTTTTTCCCCAATGACTGCAGTAAACCAGAAAACACCACAACACAGCTAAATAAACCCCAGCAAACCAGGGTTAGTGGCATTGGGAAAACTAAAAACAAAACAAAACAAAAACTCTTGAAAGAAATAGTAATTTAATAGCTCTGCTTTGTGGCTGCCACAAACCAACCTGCTGATTCAGGGCAATGTCACCAACAGTGACCAACAGATTCTTATCTGTAAAGGGTAACAATCAATTGTTTGACAGAAACAAAGGGGAGCTCAACAGGAAATCAACCAGCTCGGGACAGATGGTCACTGAATCGAGTTTCACCCCTCCCCTCTCCAAAAATAGGCTTAAGAGGCATTTTCTGTTACCAAGCAACAGCCCAAAGGAAGGCATAAATCTTTCCCTGCCTCATCCCCCTCCTCCCCAACACATCCAGCTCAATCTGCTAGGAGCCACGTCTGGAGGCTTGGTTAGGTTCTATCAGGCAGGAGGGTTTATTCCCTGCAGGAAGGTTCCCCAGCCCTGCCAGACAGCAACCCTGCCTTTCTGGTTTGGGGGTTTTTAGGCACCAAAGTGGCTAGTGGAGCTATCACCACTAGTCAGTAACCCCTCCGTGTCTGGCCAATGTTCAGTGGGCTTCCCAACGATGGTTTTACATAAAACCCAACGTGACCCTGAGCACAGCCCATTCTAAAAGCCATCCTAAAATCCTGTACTTTCTTTAACCCCTAAGAATCCATAACATTGAATCCCAAAAGCATCTTTAGTGCAACATACAGATCAGCAAACTTTCAAATCATTTTAATTTTCAGAGCATTCATTCTCATGAGAATCAGCTATTTGGGGTATGTAATGACTAGGAAAAGATAACCACCATTTCATTTTCTGCTGGGCCAGGGGCAGAAAGAAAGGGCAGAGGGGGGTGGAGAGAGAAAGAGACCAGAGGTGGCTGCTTGTGGAGAGAAGGGAAGAGGGGGAGGGGAGCAGAGAGCCCAGGGGGTAAAGGACAGCAGCTCTGAAATTCAGATTAGCATCTAGAGAACAAACTGGTTTGTTTGACCCCCCTATCAGACCAACTGGTCACAGACCACCAGGCCACAAGAAGAGAATTGGAGCAGTTGAATTCAGCTAGAGAGTCATCTGAAATAAAATAAATAATAATAATTTAATAAAAGGTTTGCAATTACAGCCTTCAGAAAAATTAAATGGGGTAAAAAAATGTGTCGCTTTGGCAACAGACTGGGTAATCACCCTGTAAAGGAGCAGAGCCTGGATTACCACTAACACATACTCAGACTACTAAAACATATGGCTAAAAAAAAAAAAAAAAGCCAAACCTAGAGAGGAGTTACAGGGGGAGGGGAAAAGCTACGACAGCATGTGGCCTGCAAACACTTCATTTACTCCTCCTCAACTAATCCACCACTCGCTTTAGCCAGCTAAAAACCTCCTTCAAGACCCAGCTTAGCCTGTTCCCACCGGGTGTTCCAGACCCTCCCAGTCCCACCCCAGCCACCAGTCAGCAGCACCAGGCTGGGCCAGCAGAGCCCCTGCTGCTTTGCAGGCCAAGGGCCCAGGGCTGCCCAGCCTGTTTGGCCACAGAGCCCCTGCCCCGCTCGGCCCCTGCCCACGCTGGGGGGACAGCAATGGGGCTGTTTCAGTTCAGTGAATGAAAATCATTCCAAATTGACTGAACTGAAAGCTGAGCTGGTTTGTATGGCAAGAACATGGGTCACTCTACCATGTCTAAAGCTGACTGACAGCAGATGGGACACTGGAACCAAGAACCCTCCAGGCTCCGCCCTAGAAGTCTAATCCTTACTGGAATATAGTGGTCAAAACCCCCTGCCAGGACAGCCTCCATCCTTGCTTTAGAGACAGCCAGGGAAACTGAGATGTGATGGGTCCTCTTGGTGGCAGAATCTGGAAGTCAAACCAGCTCTCCTGCAGACCTTGTAGTATCCCCCTCAGCATTCAAACACAAGCAAGCTGCTTTTGCTCTCAATTCATGGACAGCATCAACATCTGAGCAGTGGTTCCTTTCCTCTTCACAGCTTAGTGACAGCCCTGTACATGAAATCTAATTCCCAAAACCTGTCTCTGATCAGGCAGCCCCTGACAGTCATCCCAGTGCTATTTGGGAACAAATACATCCCTTTTTCTAAAACATTCAGAATTTGCCTCTCTAAGATACACGAACACCTCCAGTTTTCCTGGGTGCATGTCAGTAATTTGGCTACAGCACGTGGAATGAAATCTGGCCTGTGATGGCTTTATTTCTCTTGAACACCAGGGTGAAGGGGGTGAAACAAGATAGCAACAGACACCCTGAGCTCTTCACTTGGGGAGTACATCACCCATCACAGGGGGAAAAACCCCCACACTGTAGCTTTGCTTAAGACATGATTATAGCTTTAGAAGAGGCTTTTTCTCTTCCATTCACAAAGGTGTGACCTTTACACCACTGACACAACAACAGAGGGAAGGTGCCACCTAAGAGGGGTAAGAAAAGCTGCTCCCTTTCCCCTCCTGAGAAACCTGTTGAGCTTTTCCTCAGGGGTCAAAGAAACTTCCATATTCCTTGGCCAAGCTGGAATCCCCAGACACACTGCCTTTTTTTTGGTCAAAATGGAAATGGACACAAGTTCACCTCAAACCTCCCTCATCATTCAGCTTCAGTGAGTCTATCCAGTGTGAGGCCTGAGGAACCTGCTTTACAGTAGCTTTTTCTTTAGAATCATAGAATCACAATCATTCAGGTTGGAAAAGCCACTTGGGATCATCCAGTCCAAACATCAGCCCTACTCTACACAGTTCACCCCTAAACCATGTTCCTCAAAACCACATCCAAACAACCCTTAAACACCCCCAGGGCTGGGGACTCAACCCCTCCCTGGGCAGCCTGTGCCAGGCTCTGGCTGCTCTTGCAGTGAAAAATTTTCCCTAATGTCCAGTCTAAACCTACCCTGTTGCAGCTGGAATCCATTCCCTCTTGTTCTAAAAAAAAAAAAATAAAAAAAATCACAGCAAATTTTCTGTGGATTCTCCAGCTCTCCAACTGCTAGCTTAGAACTCCAGGTCTACTAACTCAGTCTATTATTTTATTAACTTGACTGTTTACCTTGAACTAAGCCACTCTCCAGCAAAATAAATCATCTTCTGTAAAGGATCCAAACAAATTCCCTTTTTTTTTTCCCCATGAAACAAATAACAATTGGTTCAGAACACAAGGACACCCTCAGTTACCTCTGACTTGCTCTGGTCAGATGTATTAATGCCCCAGAGAGGCTGTGGAGTCTCCTGCTCTGGAGACTTTCCAGCCCCACCTGGATCTGTTCCTGTGTGGGCTGCCCTGGGTGACCCTGCTCTGGCAGGGGGTTGGACTCCATGATCTCCAGAGCTCCCTCCCAACCCCCACCATTCTATGATTTCTATGCATATTTTTCACTCTGAACTTCTGCTTTCCAAAATCCCACTGTGTGCTTCTGTTCAAGGCATTACAGTCTTCTGGGCCATCTTTGTCCTTCCTCTCCCCTGCCATTAGGTTTTCTTCCAATTGCTCCTCTGTGAGCTGGTCCTGATCACTTGGCTAATCCACTTAATTTCTTACTGTTCTCACAACCAGAATTCTCCCTCTAAAACATTCAGATCAGAAACACTAACAGCATATTCATATTTCATCTATGCCAATAGATTCTGGAAAGCATTTTCTGCAAGACCAGGAAACCACCAAGTTTCAGAGGTCACATAAAACATGACTGGCAGGGAGCTGCTTCCCTGTTCTTGCTGAAGTGAAGAGCACTAGAACTGTAAAAAAATCAAGACCTAATTTCCAGTCTTCAAGAGAATCACCTACTCACACTAAGAATTTGATATAAGTAGTTTAAAGAAATTACAAGTTTAAGCTTCTTTTCTGAAACAGCTGCTCTCAAAGTGGATTGAAAGTGTGAAAGGAGAATAAAGCCATCCAAGGTTCTAAAGGAACAGAGAACTGGAGGGGCTTCCTGACAGGCCACAGGGAGATCATCAGTGAGGCAGGGACAGAAGCTGCAGAAGTAGATGGCAGGAATTCCTGCGGGGCAAGACTGAGATGCAGTCAGACACTGTAGTGCCACCAACACCTTCTCACCACGGAACTGGCAAGTGGAGAGCTCAGAGACCCAAGTGCTGCAAGGACGCAAGGCTCAGGACAAGGAATGGAGCACTTGACTCTCTACAAATCCAAGACAAGGTCTTGCCCCTCGTGCTGAGGTATCAGCAATATGGGCAGGCAACAGTAGAGCCTAGACAGTGCTGGGAAGGTCCCTGTTTCACCAGTGACTCCAGTGTCAAAGTAGCTGCCCAGAGTCCTTACAGCAGCAGCTGAACTCTGGGCACTGCTCCTCCTCACCACCTCAGCAGCGGGCACGGCAGGGAAGCTCCAGAAGGCCCAGATTCGGCTGCACCGAGTACTGGGACACATTGGGGTTTGTAAGAAGTGGTGATGTGCTCTATACTGGGGAGGATCATTTGGACAACAGCCTCCAAGCACTCTACTCCTTGCTCTTGACTGGTAACACAGCAATGCAGACCAGCAAAGGGAAGACACACTAGAAGGGCACACTAGCACTTCTTTATGAAGCCAAATTTCAATGCTGTTTCTAGAGAAAACCAGCAGCTTAAACTTCTCTCCAAAGCAGGCCACTGACTGCTCCAAAACTGGGGTGGAAACTGCTGCTGAGGAGGGAGATGCAGCAAAAAGACAGTCAAGTGTTCAATTAACAACTTCACACTGCATGTTCCAGGGAGGTCCTATGTCTTTTGGTGAGAGGCACAGATAATACTAAGAAAAAAAAAAATAAAAATAGACTGCTATATAACAGAGTGCCTTTCAGACCACGTTCATTAACAACTTAATTTGCCTCCTAGAGCTCTGCTCAGAGCAGCCAATGGTTCTGAAGAGAGCTCATTTCAGAATGTGATGGAGCCAGGAGCCAGAGAACAGGAGAAGCTTTGCACAGCAGCTGACAAAACCAGCCACTCCAGGCTGTCTGTGGAACCACGACAGATGTCTGGTAATCTTTTAAGTAACATTATCTTAAGTCTGCTCACACTGTTTTGCTGTTCATTGCTCCATCAGTTTGGAAAAACTATCTCAAAATAACCTCTCTACCTGTAGATGGAGAATATTAATTTAAGATTTCTATCAGATCTTGTCATACTGACTCAGGCTGCTCCCTGCCATCTTCACCTCCTGGTGGTTTATGTCACAAGATACAGTTCTTCCCATCTTTTCTATTTTATGAACATTTTATTAGGGACTGTAGTATGACTGCAATAAAAAAAATTGTAAACATTAAATGCATATTAATGAAAGAATTTGACAGCACATGCTGAAATATCTTCACATCAGTTTATTAAACCTCTGAAGACCCAAGGAACATAAAATACCAATTCAATGAAAATTACATTAAATAATCTTCAAGGAAAGGAGTCTTTACACAGTTCTCTACAGCTTCTCCTGTCCCAAAATAATTCACAGAAGGTGTGACATCACCCTGTGACAGAAACCATCTGAGGTGGCTGCAGGATGTTTACCATCCCAGAATCATTTAGATTGGAAAAGGCCTTTAAGATCAGAGTCCAACCATGACCCTAACACTGCGACTCCCACTAACCCATCTCCACAGGTGCCACACCCACACATTCTTTAAACCCCAAGGGATGGGAACTCCAGCACTTTCCTGGGCAGTCTGGGCAAGGGCTTCACACTCCATTCTGGGAAGAAACGTTTCCTCGTATCTAATCTCAACCTCCCTGGCACAAATTGGGGCTGTTTTGTCCTATTGCTTGTTCCTTAGGAGAAGAGACCAACACCCGGCTACAGCCTCCTGCCAGGTCAGGAGAGTGGGAAGGTCTCCCCTGAACCTCATTTTCTCCAGACTAAATCCTAATTCCTTCAGCTGCTCCTCACCTCACATGTTCTCCAGACCCTTCCCCAGATCCGTTGCCGTTCTCTGGACGTGGTCCAGCCCCTCCGTGTCCTTCTGGGAGTGAGGGACCCAGAACTGACCCCAGTGTCCAGTCCAGGGGCACTATACCTGCCCTGCTCCTGCTGCCCACCCTGTTCCTGATCCAGGCCAGGATGCCCTTGGCCTTCTTGTCCCCCTGGGCACACCCTGGTTCATGTGCAGCCGGATGTCCCCAGCACCCCCAGGGTCTTTTCCTCCAGGCACTTTCCAGTCCCTCCTCCTCCAGCCTGGAGCTGCCTGGGGCTGTTGGGACCCAAGTGCAGGGCCCAGCACTTGGCCTTGTTGAACCTCATCCCACTGGCCTCAGCCCATCCATTCAGCCTGTCATTTCTGTAAGGAACTCCATATGTCTATTTGAAACTTCCAAGCCAACAACAACAGTGTACAAAATGTGGCTGTTGGCACTGTGAATAAAGATGGCTCCACAAGTTCCTCTAACAGATATTCTGTACGGTTTTGTGAGTTTTGTTTGGGTTTTGTTTTTTGGTTTTTTTTTTATCATAAAAACATTAATTATTCTATTAAAATCCTAAGAGCCTAATGCTACTGGACAGTTCCCCACTACAGGCACTCTCCCAGCATAGCTCCTTGGTTTTGGGTGGTCCTCACTACCTACCTGCAAGATCAAACCCATCAGCAGGGGCTCACGTAGCCATGCTCAGCATTTCCAGTGCACCTCTGCAGTGACTGTGAACATTCATTTACTAGTTCTCTATTATATGACAATATATTTAGAATTCACAGAAATAAGCTATGTTTGGGATGCAAGAGACAAAACACTAGTCTGTGAATGTGTCTCCATATGGAACAGAAGTCAAAATCATCAGGTTTAGTGTTTTCAAAAAATTAAACTGAAACTATACGAGGCAAAAGTTTGGAACAATATTCTTCCAAGAAACACTCTTCACAGCACCTTAAGGAATATCACCACAAGACAGGATCTGAGGAAAGGCAATGTTTCCTAAAGAAAACAGCAATGTGTTAACTGTAAAACTGTTTTGTGACTGCTGCTGCACCCCTGTTCAGAATATTGGAGATATCTTAATCACTTACTGCACCTAATGAACTTGTGGGACTAATTCTCCAGAAGCCATCACTGTCAACATGTCAAGGCTTATTACTCCTTTATTTGGCAGCCTCCTCAACAGTCACAACTCCATTTGAGAAGCAAAGAAAAACGTGTCTCCTGGATGCCCTGAGAGAAGTGATTGTGCAACTGGCCAGACACACAGCTCTTCTCCAGGAGGGTGGCCATCCAAGGGCTTACACCCAAAACTAAAAGGCTTTTTCCATGAATGAGTTCACAATTCTCTTTCCAAGAGTAAAGATGAGATGCCTCAAGACGATGTCCAAGCTCCAGGTTTTGTTAATTACATCCCAGCCACACAACTGCCCCCCCGCCGTGTCAATTGGACACGGTATTCTTCCTCACTTCCCCTCTGCACTATTGTGCACTGTTGCTAAGCACTAGTTAACAGTTGCCACATTCACCCAAAGTTGGCTGCACTTCAGTGGTCATTCAGAGAATTAAACACAAAACATATGGTACAGAGCCACACAAAGAATAAAAGCCCTTTCAAAAAAACCCACTCCAAAATGCTTCATATGAAAGATGCTGTAAAGGGTTACACCACTAGAAGTAAAATCCTCATAGTCCTATGCCCACCTGAAATTTCCGAGAAACACTGAAAATCTTAGACACACATTCAAACTTTTTTTTTAGCTATAATTAATATTTCCTAGAATGTAGATTCAATATCACACCAAGTCCAGTTTGACACTGAACAGCCCAGCACTGATGACAAGAGGAATCACAGTACAGAGGTTTTTCCAGCTTGCCCTTAAAAAAGAAAGTTTCACTCCCTATATCCCATAGTGCCCAATTAAGAATCTCCTAAATTACACTACCAAGTCTCCTTCTTCCTCACATCTGCACAACACTTTGGACGTGACTTGCTGAACCTCCAAATCTCAATGCCAATAGTTAAGGTGTTTCAAAGGACCTTGATCCCATCCTGCTTTTTAGATTTACACAAACTTCTCCAGCAGTCAAACCACTCCTCCTTTCACCAGTGAACAGAAGGAACTTCACATATTTTAGTTATCCCAGGAAAAGCTCAGTAACCAAGTTGCCTGTTTCCTTTAGTATCACAGCCTGGGCTCAAAAACTGCCTTACCATCTCATTGGTCCCATTGTCCACAGCCAAAACCAACTACAATTCCTGGTACAGACATTTACAAACAAATCCTCTGCCAAAGATGTGTGTTGTGCAAACACTACCAATAATAAACAAAACCATGCACTATATTAACAGATGTGTAATTAAACCTTCAGGGTTTGAAGCTCTTTAAACAGGCAGGCACACACTGAATGCTACTCACTGATTGTCTGCAGTGTTTTGTTGGAAATACCCGAGAGCACATGATAAAACGTATGCATATGTTTGAAATTCATAAGCTTTAAAACAAGGAATAAGCAAATATTTCTCAACAGCTCTGAGAATCCTCACACAACACGATCCTTCTTTCTTTGCAAAGAGGTAAAAGTTAATCCACCAGCTCCCTAAGTGCTTTTGTTCTACTCACAAGCAAATTCTTAGGGCTAAGGTTTAATATTTTCAAGACTTTTTTTTTTTTTAAATCCCACTAGTGTATATGGAGGGAGCTTTTTAATAACAGAAGAGTCAGCCTCTTTGGAGGGCATGTCCCTTCAAACCAAACTCGAGTGTGCTTTTTACAGTATTTACAAGTGTAAAAAACTTTGGCTGTCCACTCAGGGGTCACAAACAGAACTATATCCACAGCTGGGAAATAAAAGCACTTTTATTTTTTTCAGCAGCCTTTTATTTCAACCTTTTAAAATGCTCTTTATAACAAGGTATCATCAAAGTACGACAATTCAGTAATATTTAAAATATCATTCAGTGGAAAAGCCATAAAAGTCACCAATTCAAAGCAAGTAAAATGATCTAAAAAAGCTCATATCTTCAAAGTACTTAAAACAAGTAAGCAGTAGACACGGGAAACATTTTTTCCACGAGGTAACTTAAGAAAAGCATCCTGAACTATAGAGCTCTGACAAGTCCTAAATTTCAGAACACCAATAAATGTCTGCAGGCTTGGAGCTTAAACAAGCAGCAACCCCCGGCCCACCCTCTGGGGTGGCCCCAATCCCGCGGTTTCAACCAAGTTCTCATCCTGTGGAGGTTTCAGGAAAACGCTTGGAGAAGGGGGCCGAGTCCCGGCCGGGAGACCCCTCACGCACCCCCTGCAGCTGCCCTGGCCAGTCCCCCGAGGCCAGTTTCTACCCCTCCCCAGCCCTCTCTTTGCTGCCCAGCGGCAAACCAGCCGAGCCGCGCGGTGCGGCCGTCCCCGCGGAGAAGGGAATCCCTGTAACAGGGCCCTCGGCGCCCGCGTCCAACGCTCCTGGGGCTGCCTCGTCTTCCCCCCGCGACAGGGACACAGCCCCCCACCCCCCGGATAGGAGACCCGGCGCCCTATTCTCCCAGCAAGCTGGAGGCGTCCAGAAATGTCCCCCCAAAAACAA
>JANHGL010022494.1:0-68195 GCA_024611195.1 Ceyx melanurus | reverse complement strand
CAGCGCTCGGACTGATGAATACAGGGTCTGGTTCTCCCGCAGCACTTCCAGCTGGATTTAGGAGTACGGTATGGAAAGATCCCACTCGAGACTAGCACAAGAAGCAGGGACAGTCAGTTCTGTGTCAGAGCAGGGCATGTTTATATCAGTCTTACAGCACAGAAGCAGCATTTTCAGCTCATGAGAGGTGGTCTGAGTGCAGAGCAGCAGGAGATGCTGAAACCTTCACACCTCAAAGCTACAAAATACAAGCAGTAGTAAAGTAGTTTCAGTCCTTTGTATCAGTGTAATTTTTCCTTCTAAGCACTGGGGTTCTGCACTGTGAGGCTTCTGAGGACCAGAAACAGAAAATTTCAGCTCTGCTTTTGAATGAAGTGCTTCTTCAAGTGGAAGGTTGGACTAAGGATCTGCAGAGGTCCCTTCTGACCAACAGCTACACTTGGATTTCTGGAATACTAATTTTAAAAGATCAAGATTTTAAACTCACAACCAATTATTCAGTAATCCTTTCTTTTTTGTTGAGGGTGCTATTTCTCAAAGCAGGCCAGGCCAGAATCTCTAGAAGCCACATTTTTCCCTCAGCTGCAGTGATTCCATATTTCATTTTAAAGTGACTTACATCAGCAGCAAAGTGCCAAGAAGTCACAACCATTTGACACTAAGGGTTGCTCCAGTCTTTTTGTATGGTAGCTGATGGAGCCTTCTTGTGATCGAGTGTGAGTAAGAAGAGCACATGAAAGCACAGAGCAACAATGGGTCTTTGCCTAGTGAAGTACTGCCCACAGAAATTCACACTATTACGACAACAGCTGGGGAATATTTTTCACTTAAATTCCATCTTAGGGAACTCTGCAAGCTTCTTTTGTGAACTAGTATTTTAATTATGATTCCAATGCTTTGCAGTTGTAAAATACACCACAGGGATAGGTCATATGCTTATTATTTGAGTTTACAAGTGACACAGTAAATGACTTGCAGTATCAGTAGTATAGCCCAGAGGTGCTGATTCCCAGTCCTTCCTGAATCCTTCTCCCAAAGGCATTATCCTGCTGTGGCAGGACATCATTTTGTATTTTTTTTTTCCATAAACTGAATCTAAATACATTGAACAAAACTGAAGGATACGTGGCTACTTAAAATGCCATCAATCCAACTGAGAATCAAATCTGTGCCTGTAGTTGGTTTTGTTAGGATTAAATTGCATTTGCCTGTGGACGCTGTGTTTGATTTAGAGTAGGGCAGTAGCATCTATTTTTAAGGTTGTTAGCACATTTATAGAGACAGTCTGTATTTATCTTTTTCACTATAATTAACATTGAGGCTTGAGGCAAATCAAATCAGCAGAACAGAACAAAGTGAATTGCAAATGCACTGGCTGGTCTCAGAGACCTCGATTCAAACCCGTTCAGTTGAGCAGGAAAGTTCTTTGGGGACTTGCTCACATTCATTTTCTCAGTTTTGGGGGTAGGTTGTGGGTTTTTGGCACATTCAGAGCCACTGCTTCTGTAAAGAGGTAAGCATGGCTGAGCAGGGAAAAATGGAATGCCAGTCTTTTTTTTTTTTTTTTCTCTCTGTTTCTGTTCTCTTTGTGAACCTTTTTCTTTCCACTGCTTATTCATTGCTCTTTTGGAAAACACTGGAAAAATCTCCCTCTAGTTTTGAAGTACTAAGAACAATAGATACCTAGACAAAAAGCCTTGGTAAATAGCACAGAAAGAAACAAAACTCTTGTGAAGGAGGCATTATTTTTCTCAATTAAAACAATAAACTCTGAGATTATGGCCCACATTTTCTGATCAAGTATCTAAAGCCTTAAGGAAATGCTTGAAATGTGAAAATCCTACCATTTTTCAGGTGGATCTGGATGTGTAATGTTCAATTTGCACATTATTTATAATGAGGCAGGTTTAAAATAAATAAAATCTGGGAATATTTAGCCTCAAAAAGAAAAAGTTCAGGGAGTTTCTTATCGAGATCTATAAAAGCCTGACAGAAGAAAGAAAAGAAGATGGGCCAAGACTCTTCTCAGCAGTATCCAGTGACAAGAGGAAATAGGTGAAAAGTGAAATACAGGAAATTCCACTTAAAGATAAGAAAACTATTTTTTTCATTGTGAGGGTGGTCAGACACTGGCACAGGTTGCCCAGAGCAGCTGAGGAATGACCATCTTTGGAGATACTCAAAACCCCCCTGAACATGGTCCTGGGCAACCTGCTCTACCTGACCCCACAGGCACCTTTCAACCTCAACCATTCTATGATTCAGTGACAGTAAACAAAGAAACCAGTTATTCTTGTCCTCTTTCCAGCAATTTTTATGTATTTCATGACTGCTTTCCTGTTTCCCATGAGAAACTTGTCTGAAGAATCCTAATTCTTCAAATCATAAATCACAGCTTCCAAAATTCACATTATCCTTGATTTCCCCTGGCCTGTTTTCAGTTGGTTTTATCAAATTGTATTTCTACTGAGGTCTTAGTCATAGTAGAGTAAAAGGATTACTGCCTCACATATAATGCTCTTGTGTATTAATTTTAGTATAACTGGATTTTGTTTTTACTATTTTGTTACTGGTTGGTTGATGAATTTATGATCTAGGATTACCCCAGAACTCCCAATTAACCAGCTGTTCCTGAGCTTGTATTTATACAGATGATCATTCCTCTTGGAAATTTTTCTCTTGCCAGTAATTTCATTCATTTCAGATAATTTATTCAACTTGCTGCTATAATCTCATAATGGAATCCTGTTACCCAGAGGGCTTTCAGGGCCTCCTTGCTTGATCATTTACTAAGTAGACTTCATTATTTGGACCATCAGTAAAGATACAGGACAGTACTAACCTTGTGAGTTAACCATTAATAACCACTCTACAAGATAAACTTCCCAGCTACTTGGCACAATAGAGGTGTCCTAACTGGAGTGTATTTCCATAGATAGATAATGGGAAAATCACAAGAGCCAGGATTAAAAAAAAAAAGCCAGGATATGAAGTGCGGCTAGACACTGCTGCCCAGGACTGACAGGCTGTCATAAGAAGAGAGGGTATTGATTCAATCTGAAATGTAATAACTATCTTTTCACACTTTGTTGTCTTACAGGTACTTGAAAGTACACTCTTTGGTGATTATTTTTTCTATTCTTTTTTTCATTTAAGAAAAGAGTTGATCTAAAATTCCCTGAGTCTTCCTTCTTTCCCTTTTTTAAGGTTCAGGACAGTGGCACAAACACATCAATCCATATAAAGCTATAAATTCCTGTTGATTTCCCAGACACTGGAAAACAATTGTAAATGAGAAGCCCAAATACTTTCCCTTCTTTCTGGGGTCTCACTCACCCTCTGAAAGTTTTCCAAGATCAGTACTTAGATCTCCAGGGTTATCAAGTCTCCAGCTGGTCCCACTGTATCCATGACAAGGTGTAGACTCCTGCAACAACAACACATCCTTGTGAAAGACTCAGACACAGATCTATTTCCTCCTACATTCTATATGGTAATGACATATGTGGCAGGCTTATGATGCCTTAGTCAATGAAATAGTGCCTTGCAATTCTTTGTGTGCCTCTTCCTTCAAAGAGTTAATTGGCTATTTATAAGTAATTTCTAGGACATCTTAAAATTTGGTTTAGGAATGGCTTTGACCTTTTCTCAGAAACATCTTCTGGTAAAGCTGAGTCATATGTGTAGCTACATATCAGTCAGAGAGTTACAGCTCTCTGATTTATCACACATAGTCATAGAGCTAGGGTCTAAAGCTATTTGAGATATGCAGATATATATTGTTCAAAAATATAAAAAACTTAATTAAAATGTCACATAAAGTGAAAAACATGTTAGTAATTGCCAAGCATTACATGTAGCTCTGATTCCTCCTTGGCTTCTCATTGTCATTCCCCTTCACAAACACAAAGCTTGGCTGACTAATGACAATACAGAACTTCCCAGATTTGTCTGAGGTGTTTATATATATAAACTTGAATTTTATTATTATTATTTCCATAAAATATAGAACTTGGTTTCATTTATTTGAATATAAACATGAGTATTAAGTCTTTCACCAAAGCAGCTTAAAACAATTTACATACTGTCAGAATATAATACCTCTGCCCCAAAGGGAAATACTTCCTACAGTAATGTATGTAAAAAAACCCAAGGTACAGAAAGCTTAAGTTATTTATCCAAGACCAGGCAGACAGGAAAAGGATTCAGATTTTATGATTTTCAGGCCTCTTTTTCAGTCTCATGTCAGTATCTTCCTTCCCCAGGTTTTACAATGACCTACATATCATTGCACAAGTAATGCAAAGCCAGCAAGAAACACTTTTAGCCTCCATATGGCAATGATCATTTAACCTATCCTAGTTATTCAAGTATAGAACATATAATCTCACAGGAAAATAAAGTTCTTTTAATCTTCTGATTTAGCCCTTTGAGAGTCATAAGAATTCTAATTAACAGTATGGTACTTATCTGAGCATCAGGAGCCTGAGGATTGCAAATTTTATACAGGGCTTTTTTATCCACATGCCACAGATGAAGAAAAAGCTGAGAGTGTTTATTTGACCTAAATTATTGCCTAGCGGCCAGAGATTCTGCTCTGGGGAGAAGAGGATTCAGTGTCACTCACAGAACTGCACCACATCCCTGCTCTTCTCTCAGCTGCTGATGTGTTTACCTGCAGTACAAGTACAGCTTTATGTAGAGGCTGATGTTCTGTAAACATGAGTTTGACTAGAAAGCAATGGGTACGTATGTCAATAAAGTTTCACTGTGGCTCTGTATGTCTGCTAGAATAATTTCAGTAGTGGTGTTAAAAATAATCACCATTTTGGCCAGAGGTGCTGGTAAATCTGACTGAGATACAGCTAGGCCTACAGAAGATCACTCTTCCTGATCCAGCTCATGTCACTTGGGAAGGTGATGGAACAGTCTCTGGAAAAGCTCCCTCAGATGACATCCTTGGTGCCTCATCATGGGGCTCTGCTGCTCTAAGTGTGGATGAGCACACGGGTTGGATTCCTTACAGCTGAAACAAACCCAGAAGATGTTCTCCAGGACTGCATTTCATGTGCTCCAGTTGCTAAGGGGTCTGTAGGACAAAACTACATCTAATCTTAAATAAAGTTCCTGGAATGTGCATAGAGCTGAAGGTGGATCCCCAGAGCCAGCTGTTCTGCTCTCCAGATCCTCCACTATTGCACTGCCCTGCTCACTAACATAGGCACAGAGATGTGGTCTGATTCTGCACTGCTTGATGGTCTGATTCTGCACTGCTTGGCAACTTGGAGTGAACCTAAGGTAAATCCTGACCCTTAAAAAATAGGCTCTTCCCATTCAATAAGGGCCAGGTAGGTTTATTGCTACTGTGGCTACTGGTATTTGGAGTCCAGTTTCATAAGCAGTACTTTATCTGGTTATATTTAGGTTATCTTGCAACTGCATTAGTTCCCTGAATGTAGTTGACAATATGCTGCAGAAATGCTTGTGGCTGTGCAGTGCAGGAATAGAAACACACAGCTGGGGAGGAGGAAATGATGATCTAAGCTGGCTTTAGCAGTGTTGTTGCTGAATGTCACTGCATGTCAAACCTTACTCTGAGAAGTTCCCTCTGGAACATCTTCTGGGTAAGGAAAGGAGATTTTGATCCCAGATTAATGTTTTGCATAGGCTTTAGCTGCAACTATACAAGTGCACATGCCATTTTAAAAGCATATTAGTCACACTGTAGAAAATGAAGTCAACTAGAGTGATAGAATATAAATATTTTTCACTTTAAAATATTTGAAGTGCTGAAGTATGTTTTACATCTCAGCTTGGTAATCCTGGCATGCTGAGACCACTGGCTTCTGGGCTGATCAATAACATCTCCTTGTCTCATGTTCCAACCCTTAAACATCTCGTTCAGGTTTGGTTCGTTGTATTTGGCAATGGTTTGAAACCTCTGGAATCTGAGCAGACGTTATGCTCTGGTTGTGTACAGTACCTAGCACAGCAGGGCTCCTTACCCATCAGTAGAGTTCCCAGGCATGACACTAATGGAAACAATGCATAACAGTGAATACGCATGGTAGAAAATAATAAGTGCCATGAAAAAGGGAAGAGAGAGGAAAGTGATTGAAGGGAAGGTTAGACTTTTCCTGCATGTATTTCCATCACTTTCGACTGACAGAGACTTTTGCACTGAATAACTAATGAATTTGTCTTTCATAAGACAGCCAGAACCAGGCTGAGGAGTGACAAAATGTGTAACCCTTCAGCACTTGGCAGCTATTGCTGCATTTCAGGCATATTTGATGCTCAGCCTCAACAGCAATCACAGCACACAAAGTTAGTTATGCAAAGAATGGAATACATATTTTGCTATATTTGCAATTTTACTACCAAATTGCCTCAATGTGAAGAAGCTGTGTGGCCATATGAATAAATAGAGATAGAAAGTATGAAAAATCCTGAGGAAAAAGCTAGATTCAGTGAATCCTAATAACATTATAAAGAGAACCAGATGTTTTTTGTTTTTATGCTAAAATAGAACTAAAACCAGGGAAAATAAAACAACTTCCAAGAAAGCTATTTTCAGAATTGATTCAAATTGGCTACATGGTATCAGAAAAAGAAAAAAGACTTAAAAAAATTAAAGCACATATTAAATTCCAATGATTCTATATTTTTACTTTTCACACTTTATAAAAGCAAAAGGGTTTTTTTCATGTGAACTATTTTGGTCTCAAAAAATCAACCCAAATTAAAGAAAAAATGAAGAACGATATGTGGCCTTGGTATATTGTAACATAATATAGCATTTTAACTGATGAAGGAACTTCTTCACTGATGAAGGCAGACCAACAACACCATAAGGAGTCTTTTCATGTGTGATCACACCACCTTGGTAGTCTGCAATAAGACATTTGTAAATGTAGAATAAAACAATTGTCAAAGCATTAGCTTTTTTTTGCTTGCTTTTTTTTTTTTTTTTTTTTGCATTTGGTGCCATTGATTTGATCTTCACAATAAGTGCAACAGAGGGAAATCAATACATTAGACATAAGCCATACAGTATCTTGCAGATGTTAACCACACACACACATTGCTTTGAGGGGAAAATGTTACTGTGCTCAGTGAAACTTGGTGAAGTCAATGGAAATATTCCCATTGGCAAGTGAGAGGTTTCATGGGAAATGAGGAGATACCAGAGTCCCTCTTCTTTAGAGATAACAACTACAGCTGCCACAAGAAAGTTATTTCAGTGGAAAGAAAGCTAAAAATAAATTCAGGCAAAAATTCTTGAGCTGAAATGATTTCCTTGTTTTTGACAGTTACCTTTTCTTGACAAAAGCTTGTGTTTATGCCAGTGATTCTGCATTTTTCTGTTGCAGAACAAAACTTACAAGCATTTTTCAGAGTATTCAATACTGAAAGTTAATTTACAGGTATTTCAGAAGTATTCTGGTGGCAGCTGTTGACTGTCATAAACAAATCTCACCTGCTATATTGCTGATCAGAAGAGCCTGTTGTGTTACTTTTGTTCTCAGGAGGTTCCTCTCAAAGAACACTTTTCAGATTGCCTGTTTAATGCATAATAGAACCTCTCTAAAAACACACACAAAAGCCTTTAAAAAAATCCAAAAGGAAAGCAACACAAGAGCCCTTCTTGCATCTCAGTTTATTCACTATCTCAGTTGAGGCACTGTCAGGTTAGTAATGGTGTGATGAAGCATTAGGTAAATTAAAGAATCTGACTGGAATATTGTGGAAGCCCTGATCTATGGCTGAGATTTAAGGCAGTAAGGATATAGTATCATGGATTTATTATTCATATTCCTGTATTAGTAGCAACATATTAGAACCATCTGAGTTACAGAAGCAGGCAAACAAGTTTGTATTGTTCAGAAGTCCTACCAGTGTTCAATTTAGGGAGTAAATTGAACAGGACCTGATGGGACGCAGACAGAAGTGCTGAGGGAGCTGGCTGACGTCACTGCAACACTGCTTTTTATCATCATTAGCATTAATACAACCCTGTAAAGTACTAGGCTGAATATACCTTGAATAAATAATAAGGCAGCAAAAATTACTTCCATTTGTTGTTGGATAGCTAAATAAGCAATGGCTCAATGTGTCAGTTGAAAGCAAAGCAACAAATGTTCATACTATAAAATTTTCTCCAACTGCACCTCTGAACTGGTATGTCTAAGAGCAAAAGAGGAATAAGCTGACTATACTAACATCATGCAGGCAAACAGGAATGCTTCATACCTGTTATAGGGGTATTCACTGCCAAAGAAGACTTCCTCATTTGTCTGGAAGCTACCAGGAGCATGAAAGCTAAACAAAAAGATATTCCACAGCTTAATACTCACAGGCCCTTAGAAATGAAGATCCTCACATTTTCTACAGTGTCTTTTCCAAAAGAGCTATGCATTTGTCCAGTCTATCCAGTGAATTGTATTTCCCAGCAGAGATTGCTGCTAAACCATGGCACTTCACATTAATCAACACTGAAACTGGAAATCAAGTTGTAATCATGTAATAGAGTGAAAGCAGACCACCAATTGTCTGCCTGTGCATTTCCTTACCAATCTTTATTGACAATTAATTGCAAAAATGCAAGATCCCATTATTTTTTCCTACGCTAATTAAAGCTGAGAGGCTCATGAAAACACTGCCCAGCTGTGAATCTATGGAAAAGGCACTGAATGTCAACAGAAAACTACCCAAGGGGAAGAAAATCCTGATCAAAGGGTGGACAAGAGCCAAGTAAAGTCTGTTGTTGAAATCCCTGCAAGGAATTACTTGAATGGCAACCCCATGCATTGCACTACAACCCTGAACTATGTGGGAAGTGCACACACAAGAGAGATGACTTTGCAAGTGGCAGTGATAAATATTTTGCAAACGATGGTGCAGATTACCCAGAAAGAGAGGAAAGAGATGGGAGCAAAAAGAAAGGGGTCTGTTTTGACCCATTGAGATGTTCAGTTCCTAGCCCTAAACCAGAAAAGTTCTGAAGCACATGCTCATTTTAAAAGATTTTAATGTCCAAACAATCATATTTAATTTATACATCTAAAGTCATGCATACACTTAAATGCTTTTCCAGACTAGGTGCTCAGTAGCTTCCAAAATAAAGCTCTTGTCTGGGTCTTGCATGTTAACATTCAATAAGATTTCTCATTTCTTGACTTTCTTTAGTCTCATGTTTTGTAGCAGAACTAACATGTATTAATAATATACTAATGCAGAAATGTTGTAAGAGAGAGAAAACAATATTTTCAAAGAATGGCTCAAAAATAGCACTCTTCAGTGTTAGGTAGTTCAGTAATAATTGGTAAATGGTTGTATGAGTTGAAGAGGCTCATTACCCAACAGTCCATCCCCCTCTGTCAGCAGAGGATTCAGTGCTCCAAAGGAGCCATGATTCTGTGGTTCTATGAGCTCTTGATTGGCACAACAAAGGGAAGCAGAAATCTCTGGCAGGGAAGGGAAATTCCTGAAATGGATCTGCCATTGACACAACAGACATTCTGGAAATCTCTGCTCTCAGCTGCTAGTTCCCATGCTCAGCAAGGGATCCTGTTGTGTGACAAATGCCAAGTCAACCGTTCACGGAGCCACTGGAACCAAGTGGATGGAGTCCATAGCAGGGGGTGGGACATCTTTCTTACTGGCATTTTCACACTGAATTATCATTTGTTCATACAAGAGAAAACCTGAAGATGATATTGCTCATTTTAGGCAGCTAAAACTGAAAGACAGACACAGCTTTCTTTGCACACCAGGAGCTTTCAGTTAGAGATGCAAAATATGTCCCACAGCTCTGCTGTCTGTTCCTTCTACCTGGAATTTCACAGTGCCTTCTCTACTTGGGCTAAGCTTCATTTTATGGCACTGTAAATGTATTTCATCTACAAAAGAGACACAAACACTATGTTATTGTGCTGGGAAACAAGCTGTGGACCAACCCATCTCTGTCCTGTGCTTCTGTGTGTGTCTGATATGCCTTTCAAAACAGGTGACATTGTGCTTATGGAAAATCAAGAAGGAATTAATAGGAGAGATAATCATTAAAATGCTGAAGAGTAATTTAAACCCTTCTCTTGCCCAGTACCTGCAGGAGTGATTTTAACTATGAGTATTGCCAGCATTCTGCCAATGGCATTGACTGGTACATGCAAGGATCAGGCAGGACAATGCTACACTGGAAGCTGCAGGGTATTCACAAAGCACAGCACTTTGAATATCGGGATCTGCAGCCAAGAATAGTGTGTTCTTTTGCACACTTGCCCCAGAGAAAACAATGCTAAGAGATACTAGCATCTATTAAATTAAATAGAGTTCAGTTGCATTTACTCAGTTGAATTCAGTTGCATTGTTCCTACATTATTTGCAGAGCTGAAAGAAAAAACCCAGCAGTATCAGAGGTCAGACCTTACACTTCAAAGAAAAATCACAAACTGCATTCAAAATAATATAGAGCCCTTCTAGAGACATTAAAAAAAAATATTTTTAAGAAAGAAAGGTAGATGGAAATATAAAGATGGTAAAATTGGTTTTCTAATACTATGTCAAACTACTTACATGCATCATTAATTTTCAAGCTGTATCGAAGATGTTTCAACAGCCCAAGCTGTTCCCCAATGGATGCGTGCATGATGGGATGCTTTTTGTCTATGTCCATTCTACTTCAGTTTTATAGGGAATGGGAAAGCTCTGGAAAGCTTTGGACAAGTGGCTGGTAAAGGTCTGTAGCAGGGACGAGTTTGCTGGTACATTTTCCAGTACTGCCTGGAGAGGGGGTATAATTATCCTTCTACCAGGAGGTGCTCCTTTTTGTATAAATATTTCACATCCTAATGAGCCCTGTGCTATTTCCTTTCGCCACCAGCTGATAGGCTGTACCGACTCCTGCCTGTTTCCGACTATTATTGCAGTCGGTCCCTCTTGGGAAAGGCTGGAAAAAGCTCGGGGGATAGGGGCTCAGTCGTGACCGCTTCACCTGTGGTATCTGGCTACAGCCTCCGGCGACTTTGCGTTGCCAAAGGCGTCCAGATCCTGCGGGGACTCTGCACCCTTCTAGGCACCAAGAGCTAGCGAAGGCGGCCAGGGGGGCAGCCGGGGCCACCCGAGTGCCAATCCGGGAAAGCGACCAGGTTGGGCCGCGTCGGTGCTGAGGGAAGGGCGGCTACCGCTACTCATGCCCGCCGACGAAGAGCAAAGCATCCCGCTGCCCGCCGGCCCGCCCCGCAACCGCGCCTCAGCCCGGTCCCGCAACCGCTCCTCTCTGGCTCCTCGGGCTGATCTCCGAGCCCGGCGGGCGGCTGAGGGGGGAGCGCGCGGCTGAGGCGGGGCGGGGAGCGCGCGGCTGAGGGAGGGAGCGCGCGCCCCGCCCACCGCCGCTCTTGCCCCTTTAAGCGCGCGGCAGGGGCGTTAACGGGCATTGTCACGTGCGGCGGCGCGGGCCGGAACTGGAGCTCGCGGCCGGGCGGCCGAGGAAGCGCTGGGCTCCTTTCTGTCCGGGAGCGCGCCCCGTCCCTCCCGCTTCCGCCCGGTGTGCGTGCGTGCGCGTGCGCCGCGAGAGGCGCGGGGCGGCGGGTGCGCTCCGCTCGCGCCTCCTCAGTCCCTCCCGGTGCCGTTACCGGCGGCGGCGGCGTGCGAGGATGGAGCTCTTCCAAGCCAAGGACCACTACAGCCTGCAGAGCGGGGAGCGGGCGCTGTGGTGCAGCCGGAGGGATGGCAGCCTGCAGCTGAGAGCCGGTGAGCTACCGCCGCCGCCGAGGGGCTGGGGCCGGGGCGCGCCTCCGTGCCGGCTTCCTGTGGGGGGAAAGGCGGGCCGGGACCCACCCGCCCGGAGTGTTCTCGCCGGGCGTCGGTGGCGGCTGACAGTGGTCAGGTGGCTGAGGGTAAGGGCGGTGGGGGACGTGCTCTCCGAGGGCCGGCGGAGGAGACCACCCGGGAAGCCGCCGAGGACGCCCGGTCGTACTGCCGAGCCCCGTGTGAGGGCGGCGGACCCCACGGGCTTCCCCGTGCCACGGGTGGGTGCTGTGTGGCTCAGCGCCCGGCAGGCGGGGGGTGACGGCTCCTCTCGATCGATCTCAATCTCTGGGAGGGCGATCCCGGGCTGTTGTCCCCGCGGCGCTGAGTCCGCGCTGCCCGGCGAGCCGCAGGGTCACCCCGTGTCCCGCCACTGGCGGCCCAGAGAGAAATCGGTGTTCCGCGGGCTGGGGAGCCGTGTTTCTTCAGCGATGTGTTTGTTTCTCTGCGAAATAAAGCCGGGCTGCTCCTGCCGACTGGTTTCCCGTAGGTAACCTGGATGGTTCATCGTGTTGGAACGCGTGTGCTGACCCTCACGGGAGCCCCGCGGCATAGCGAAGGGCCATCTTGTATTGGTGTCAGCCTTACATAAGGGATGCTTGCCAGTGTTCCTGAGAAGTGGTGGTTGCGACTTTGGACAGGTGTATTCCGTCGTCTCCTCTTCTAGGAGTCCGAACAGGTGTCTACACTTGTAAATTACTCTGGAATTCTGTTTGTGACTGTAGGCAGTGCAGGTGACGATTCCAGAGCAGGGTTGTGTGTGTTAATATCAGGCCTCAGACAGTAGCTGGAACACAAATTATTGATCAAGTGAGTTGCATTGGTAGAAATGTTGAAACAACGTGAAGTACAATATCCTCTCTGGGAGGTTGGTCAGTAAAGGTGTCAACAAAATGAGATGCTGTCCTTTGAAATTGACTTGCTTTGAGTAATACCTGTAGCTTTGATGTAAGCAGGTACAAATTGAAAACCCCCTAAACAGCTGGATGTCTCACCAGGCGTGTGGCAGGTTGCACAGGTGTTACTTACAGCTCTCCAAAACTGGGAGCTGTGTCATGCCAAAAAAGCCAGTGAAGCGTGGCCAGGGTGGCTGCCAGAGCACAGTGCACTTCAGAAGTGTTCTTTAACTGGAAAAAAAGCTATATGTAAACATAAAATGCCACTGTAATCTGTGTTTATCCAAAGGACTGTTTTTCATGGGGCTCTTTCTTCTCATGTTTTTATACTTGAGTCACGTCAGTGTGGTTTGTTTATATCTCTTAGATAAAATTGCAGCCTATCTCCAGTTAACGTGACTTGTTCTTGTGCAGTGGCTTTGCTTATGGCTGAAAGTTCAATAGTACTTTGATTTTTAAATAACCTTACAAAATACTTGACCTTAAAACAATAAACAATCTACTAGTCAAATGCCTTCTTTTTTGGGGGGAACCCCAAAACCTCACTTTTAGATTTGCTGTAACTGTCATCATCTTGACAGGCATAAAAGCTTTTGAGCACACTAAATAAAAATAGCAGAAAGCTGTAGTTGTAGGAGACTATTTGAAAACTGTAACTTCAAAAGCATTGACCACTTGTTTCCATGCAGCCATAGCTGTGATTTATTTTATTTTGAAGTCTGCTCAGTTTATGGAGGCTTTGCTGGTGCCCAGCAGCCTGTCTCTGTGTTGTTCTGAGGAATTTTCTCCTTTAAGTTTTATACCTTTAAAATTTCAACATGTAAATATGTGATCCCTGTTGTGTTGTCTGCAGGTGGATGAAAGGTGATATGGCACTGGTCTCTCAGTTTGCATCAAACTCTTTAAGTGTTAGTCCTGTTTTCCCACTTCAATGTGTTTGTAGTTTTTGTTTTTCCAACCCTGTTCATGGATCATCTTTTTGAAGGTGGGCTCTAGGGCTGTGGAATGAAATATCTCAGTATGTTTTAAAGTAAAGCCAAGAAAGAAACAGTGCTCTCAAGAGAAGCAGTTCTTGGATCAATAGCTCTTGCTTCTATTAATACAGAGCTGGCTATTCTGAAGTTGATGATTTTATTACATTTGACTATTTATAATCAAGGCTACTGTCCGGAAATGAGTAAATGGATTATTGTCTGATGAGTCACTGCTCTATTAAACAAAACAGTCAAAACTTGTGTTCATCAACATCTTTAATAGCCTGTCCAAAGGCTATAATCTAACCATGTATCTTTACTTGCTCTTTTGGAGGTCTTGGTTTTATTCTGTCCTACACAGGCTCAATCTTTAGACATTCATGAAGTGAAATGGGGAATGCTGGCAAAACTTGCCAAGTACTGCTTCACATGATAGGCCTGAAGCTAAAGAATTGATGCTAAAATTTATAATACTCCCTCAACTTTAAAGGCATATTTAGACATTTACTACTATTGAAAGTTGTTTTTTTATGACCTCTGAATCATGGAGAGAACAGCTTGAGTTAAAAAAGGCAAAAAAACCTCTTGGTAAATATTTGCTATAATCAAAGTCAGAGGTTGGACTCAGTTTGAAGGGTGTCTGCCTCTGTTTACAAGATGTTTCTGGTGCTTTTTGTTTCTGAAGTGAAAGCACTAATGAGTCACCTGCAGGAAATCTGTGAGTCACTTTGGCATCATAGATTTGGTTAGGAATTTAGCTGTCTACACTCTACTTTCTTCAGTGTAGTGAAAAACCCTGTGGTGTTCAGCTGTGCTTTAAATACCTTACATCAGGTATTGATCAGGATTTCACTCTTGGGTTGCTCTGTTTAAGCTCTGTTTGGATGCTCCTGACTGGTGGCTCTACACAGATTGCAAACACAATTTTGTTGATATAAATTATGTATTTATGTATGCATGTGTATGCACATATAGAGAAGAGCAAAAGTTTTGAGAGCAATGAATTCTTCTCACCCTTCTTCTTGTCAGCAGAAAAAGGAATGAGACTATTTTATCCAGTGAAAACTTCTGTTATCATTGTGTTGGCCTTGGTAATACCCTGGGCAGTAATGTCAGACTAAATAAAATAGAGAATAATTGCTACTAAAACTATTACTGGTAGTAATTGTGTTTCCTACCCCCATGAGATATTTTGAGTGGTGCACAGATTGGAATTTCTAACACAGCTTTTGGGGACTTCATGCTCAGAGACTCTGTCACTTGTGCCTGTAAGAGCAAGATGTGTTTTACCTCTGGAGCTGTAACTAGAGGCAAATAAGCATTTGTTTATTTTAAACACTTTGGGAAATCATTGCAACAGTGCTCATTTTCATCTGTGAAAATGGTTGCAACTGAAGGAGTGCCTCTTAAATGTTTTTCTTTTAATGAAACATGTTACCAAAGAGCATTTTCAGAGTATCAGGGGACAGGTTTCAGGTTAGTTTGTCTTAATCTGATCGTGTGAAATCTTCTCCGAGTCACAAATCAAAAGGCCATCTAATATTGTAGCGTTGTGTGCTTGCCTTGCTCCTCAAAGACATTGCAGGAGGCCTGGAGGAATTATTTGCCAGAATTTCTTAGTTGCTCTTCATGATTGTAGACTGTCTTTTGAAGTCTAATGCCTGTGAATGCTCAGGTGAAGGCCTTGATCTCAGGAGTGGTTTAAGGAGCAGTGCCACTGCTATCAGTGGATGTCTCAGTAGGGTTAAGACTACACAGCAATCTAAACATGGCTCTGAGGGTGATGGTCTGAATGCTGCCTCATGCTAATGAATTTAATACAAAACTGACCTCCTGAATTTCTGTAGTATGTCTCAGAAACTTCTGTTCTGGCAAATGAATTCCTGAGGAGGTAGCTGTAGAAAAATTCCTTCCATATTTCAAGTTACTCAAGCTGAATTTTGACACTTCTTTTTACTGAACTGTTTCTCACCCTTGCCTGCTCATTCTGTTCCCTCTCTTCTGTCCCCTTGCTTAGCTGTCAGCACAGTTCTTGCAGCCTGTGTGACAAACCCTTGTCAGGACGGGTCTGTATTATCTGCAACCCAGCAAGAATGTGTACTTAAACCTCGAGTTTCTCCCAAAAGAGAACGGAGAACAGTGGGCTGCTGGATGTTGTTCGTGTAATTGGATGTTAACATACATTAGTTAACTTTGTAGCTCCTGACTGTGAGGTGAGATCTTTGAAGATAAATCACTTTCTACTATCATAAATAAGATCTGCTTTAATTCCATCCACGATTCTGAAACAAAATGAAATGGGTTAATAGTATGCTATATCCTCACCTGGTGAATTAAATAAACCTCGAGGTAAGATATATCTTGTTTAGTTTCCTGAGGGGTTTTAGTAGTATGTGACAAGTTGACTATAACAAGAATGTTCCTGTCTTTCACCCTCTATATGGTGAGGTCTGGAAGTGCCAAATGTGTCCCTGCTCAGATACATAGGTTTTTTGTTTGGTTTTTTTTTTTTGGTGGTGGTTGTTTCTAGAATTAAAATGAAGCTAATCCAGGTGGATTTTTGTGGCTTGTATTTTGCTAGCAGAGGTTATATTCATCTTTGATCTCATGGGTTAGTATTAACTAAGTAGTGAATAGAAAATTGCAGACTAACTGCAGCTAAAATATTCAGAACAGAAGGCAGTGACAGGTAGCAGCCTTTCAATTATGAAATGTCTGCATCTGTCTCAAAGGCTTTTTTTGTTGATTTGTCCCTAGTAGGCTCTTCACAGCTTAACAGCGTGGGTGATACTTCAGCTCTGTGTAAGGAAACACAAACTTGATATGACTTCCTTTGTAAACTGTCTAACTGCTGTAAAAGGTGACTCTTGGTTTGATATGGCAGTTATGTTCTTTCAAAACAACTATGGTAGATGGAAATGAGAGGTTTTGGAGTTTTTTAATGGTCCTTAATTGATACTATTAAGCATGGAGGAGACACCTTATGTTGTGGAAGTTATGCCATGGAAACAGGGGTTAATCCTGTAGCTTCTTAAGCTGAGGGGGTTTTTTGAGGCACTTAGCTGAAGTTTTTGGATGACTTCAGGGAGTAATTTGGTGGCCAGTGGGCCATTAGCTGGTAAGGAGAGAGCAAGTCTGACAACAAGAAAACATTTTCTCTTGCTTCTCTTCTAGGTTGCTGTTCTGCATGGCAGCTGCAGCAGCAGCCCTGAGCTGTCAGGGACTTTGCAATAACTTCCACTAAATACTTCCATCCAACTGTGATGTTTCTCAGATGGTGCTTTAGGATTTTCTTTTAGAAGCAAATATTTCAGTGCAATGTCAAGCAGGTCTTGACTATAGCATAATTAGATATTGAATGCATGTTTCAGGAACTCATTCTGGTAGGGTTGTGCATTGAGCCGATGGGGCTCAGTTTGGCAGAGTGTGTTTTTTGCCCCTCAAATGTCTCAAATATTTGAGAATGCAGTCTAAAGCCTTTTTGGCAGTGTTTAGAGGTTTTATGATTCATGTTTGCTGTTAAGAACACAAATTTTTAATACACATAGAGGTTTTTAGAGACTAAGATGCAAATCTGGTAACTCAAAATTTGCTTCTTGTTAAGCTTTCTGTAAGCTTGTGAGTTGAAAAGGTGGTTCTGTTCATTGAGTATTTTGTATTTGTTACAAAAAGGCATCTCGTTAGTTTAATTGTGAAATGTGCATGTGCAAATAAAACTATCTTGAAAACCCACTATGGTAATCTAACTTGATCTAAGAGGACTTAACTCTAAACAAACAACAACAGAACTTCTTCTTGATGGTATATTCAGTCAAGATTTGACTGTATCACTCTTGCAAATGTTGGTCTGGTTTGGTTTTGTTTGTGTGTGTCTTTTCATCTTAGCCAGGCAATGACACTTGGTGTAAACTGGGATAGGAAAGCAAAGTCCAGAGTCCACAGGAGAGTGTGCCTATGGGTATGTGCAAGTTTTCCTTCTACCTCTGATTAAACCTTTTGTCAAGTGCTCTAATTCCTGTTTGGAGCTAGCACTTTGAGCTGCTGATCATCAGTTTTGTCAGTGGATCATCATCTAGCTGTACCCTTATTTGTTCAAATCATTGCATTTCACATGTCTTCCTGGTAAACAAAGTGTTGGGGAAAAAAGTATCATGATTGGATTTCCAGAAGAGGAATTTGGCAATAGTGTGAAACACTTGTCTGAAAGCTCTGCTTTAGTAAACAGGAATGTTAATAATCAATGGTCAGTTGCATGTTCTTGTTCCAAAACATCTTTAGTTCCTCCTGTGCTGAAAACTGGGAGAGACTTTTCTCCTGAAAAGCTGAACTGAAATGAAGGGAACTCCACTTGAACTTCCTTTAAGGAAGGAATCTTAGCTGAATAGAAGCCCTGAAACAGTGTTTGTTGTGTCTTTGAAAAACTGAAACCCAGCCACTGGAACACACTGTGAGCTGGAAGACTTCTGCTCTGAGTAATGTATTAAGCCTTTATCTCTGATACCAGGACAGGGGGTAATAGGTCAGATCATACTGAGATGCTGAATTAAATCACATGAGATGCCAGGATTGTGCATAACAGAATTCTGTGCCAAATTCAGAAGTGTGTGACCTTGCCCAAGAGACAGTTGCAATATGTGAAAGTGCTGCTTGTCAATAATTGGTAACTTTCAGTTTTTCTCCTTGTCTGTTTTTCTGTTGAGGAAAAAGAGCAACTTTCCCCCATATAGCTGATGCTTAAGTTTTTTTCTCTCTACTGAAATGTCTTCAAAAAATGTTTAGATGATCCGTTGCTTGTCACTTGATTCATTTTTGCTAGGTACTTTCTCTGGGACTCCCATCCAGCTTTTGCAGCCAACTTCATTTGTACGTTCCCATCCCCACTGCTGCCAGTCTGTCACTGTTCAGCTGTTCCCATTGATCTAGTCCAAGTGTGAGATACTGAAGGAAAGTCTCCAGAGGAACCAAATCCCTGTTGCCTTTTCCTAGACTGAAGCAGGCAGGTGTGTAATCCACAGTGTGCTGTGCTTCTCCAGTTCTTTCTGCTTGGAAAACCTGCTTGCTTGGCATAGGAAGATTGGCAGCATTTCCAGCAAGGCCTGAGGTGTAGGAGCAATGACAAGTCTGACTGGGATTTTTTGGAAATCCTCCTGGTGTAGGCTTCTCAAGGGCAGGGTGGGGAGAGGTGTTTGTGTGAAGGGAACTAATTGGGGAGTAGTAATTTCATTTCTCTCTTAATAGGAAAGCATTTAAATTCCAAGTGATTGAGAGCTCTCAAGATTTAACACTTGCAGACAGTGCACACTGTATAAATGAAAAATTAAAGATAATTAAAACAGGTGATAGCTGAAGGGATAACTTGTTTAAAGTTTGGAGGAGAATAGACAAGTAAATTTAATTCTTCATTACAATTAAGAGCTTGTGCATGTAATACTAAATGTCTTTAATACTCCTCCATCTTTCTGCAATTACAGTAGCTTAAATATAAATTGAGAAATCTGTGCTGAAAGGAAAACTTAATTAGGCTAAGTTTTGTTTGCATAAATAGTGCTTTATTTCCTACAAGAGAAGTTCAAGCTTATACTCAAGTCTTTCTAGAGAATTTTTAATCTCTTAATCCTGGCTAATATTTTGGAATGCTATTAAAAAAATGAACTGGAATTTGGAAGCAGACTTTCTGCTGAAAAGCCACAAGAGGTCATAAGGGTCAGATAGTGCTACTAATAATATCTTGTAGTTGTCTTTGATCTAAAGCAGACACAATTAAAGAAAAAAAAATGAACCTCATATATTTTTAAACAGCTTTTTTTTTTTTTCCTGCAAGTTAACATCTCCTTAGGCTTCTCAGACTTGCTGAAGTCCTGCAGTGTTGAGCAAGTGGTTCATCCAAAAGCAGCAGTTTGTTTTCTTAGGAGAATTTGTGCCTGACCTAGGATTAGCTCTGCTGGTGGTAGGCTGCAGAAAAAGCTAGAAAACAGTTTTGGCTTTTGATGGTCTTCCAAGTTGCTTTTATGTCACCTTTTTTGGGGTTATGTTTGTAAAAGCAAAGAATTTCAGAACTTTATCTGGCCCTGCCTGGCCTGCATCACTGCTGGTAAGCCTGAGGGGTGGTGGTGGTGGAAGTAATCACATCAAAGCTGGTTTTGTTCTGAATTTCTGAGGGAAGTTCTATTGTGCTGCAGCTACAGCACTGATACAATCACTGTGAACAGTGAATGTGCTGCCAGTGAACTTTTCTCTCTGACAAAATTGGCCAAAAGAAGCCACTTTTCTTGCAGGAGCTTGAATTTAGTTAGTGGGATGAGGGGAAAAATGAGCAGTTTGGTACTTTTGGGTGGGAACTTGGTAAGCAAGTACAGATTTCAGAGTATGAAGGGTATGTGGTAAGGCCTGTCAGACCTTGGCAATGGTCTCAAAACATACTGGGGGCAACAGAGAACTTCCCAAGTGAGGGAATACTGTTCTTGGGGCTCAATTCACTGCTTGTAGTGACTCTTTCTAAAAACAGCTTTCTGCTTTGAGGCACAACAACTATTTTGACAGTGCTCATAATCATCTGCAGGATACTCTTAAGAGGACTTGCATCACTGCACAAGCTTATAGAAGAATTTCTAGAAGAATTTCTAGAAGAGGCAGTATATTTAGCATTTTGTTTCATTTTAGTTAAAGACTAGTCTTCTACAGGCTTGCAGTTAACTTCCTTGGATCTCTGTATACTTCAAATTTGTTCATAAGCAAATTTAAGTGATGATTTCTCAATGCTACTAGATGCTGCCTGAAGATATCTGCTGCCAGAGTTGCCAGATTAAACAACAGCAAGCAAACAGTCTGGAACACTTTTATAGTATTGGACAAAAGTTGGAGACAGCCTCTTGCAAAAATAAATAGGACTGCACTCAACATGAAAGCCCATCTTCTTTGGGGAACAATAGATAAACCTTTAATTTGGCTTATCCATCTTGTATTTCCAAGTGTACTCTTCAAGAGTAAGAGGTTTGTATTGGTATTTACTGGAGGGATAGTTATTCAGAGCAGTTGGGTGTTGGCTCTAAGTTGAGATACAGCTGTTGTGCAGGAAATTGAGCTATTTGCAGTGACAAAGTTCTCATCAGCAGGTCAAACACATGTTTTATTTAGTTAAAACCACTTGCTTGTTTTTGTGCTGTCACACACACTTTCCTATAGCAAGTTCTCTAGAAACTGTAAGAAAAAAACCAACCTTGTTGACAGTGTGACAAAAAGTCAGTGTGATTCCACAGTTGGGATTCTTTCACAGTCTGCAAGCCTTTCTTCTCTAAGGCTTTGCATCTAGGTTTTGGACACTGAAAAAAAAGATGTTAGTCTCCTCAGATGTGAAATGTGTAGTGTTTTTCCTGTGCCCTGCCTTCCCTGTGGATAACTTTCCTGAAGCACTCAGCCTTCACTGTCAGCATCTTGATAATCACCTGAAAACCTAGTGCTGCTCAGCTGGTGGATTGCTTTTTGCTGTCTGACACTCTTAGTGTTATGTGCTTTTAACTCCAAATACTTGACATGAACACAGGAGTCAGTTTAGAGCCAGTTCTCATTGTGCCTCTCTCCTGCTAGGGAGAGTTATTCCTGTGGAGGTTTTGAACCCTGTGTGTGATTGTTTAGGGCTACGTATGGCAGAGTAACCCACAAAATTATTAATAAAATGAATTATTAATAATTATTTTTTTAAATTTCTTTTAAACTACTAGAAGAAATCCTCATTTTCTATCCAGAGTTGTTCTACTAATGCCTCTTGTCACAGCAGGAAGTCAGTGGCTTAAAAGACTTAGATGGTGTCCTAGATGGCTAGGCTTGTTGTAGCTTTGATAAACCTTCCGTGGTCTGGTTCTTTGAGTCCCTCCTGTGCCCAGCTTCTTTTGGCTGCTAGATACACGTAGCTGGTTTCCAGCTCTCTCAATGGAATGTGAATATGGAAATCAATTGCAAAGACAGCAGAAAGTAGATGAAGTCTGAGACCATACAACCTGAGGAAATTCCCAGGGATGAAGGTGAGTCTCTGGGACTGTGTGGGTGAACTTGGAGAGAAGGTGGAGGATTTGGGAGTGAGGAAAGCTGCATGTGTGCCTCTTTCCTCCCAGTTTGGTAATGTATGTTTTCCACTCAGTTTACAGATACTCTTGCATATTATTTGGGCTGAAACTCTAGCTTGGGCTGTCCTGGGACTCTTTGTATATGAATGGGAGTCTTTGGTATGCACTTACATGCTGAATTTGGGCTCCTCAGCAGTTTGATTGTTCACACTGTCATAGCCAGTGTCACTTATTTCCTGGTGCTTGTCTGTCTGTATTAGTCTCATTTAATTATGGCATGATTCATACTAGGTCTGCACAGACAAGTAACTGTGGGTGGCACTAGGAGAACCAGGAGCTTCTCTGCAAGTACAGCCCATTAGGAGGTGCAGCCTGGTTCCACAGGGTACTTCTAGCTCTGTAGTGCCTCCTGCAAACACCACTTCAAACTCTGCCACCTGCTCCTTGTAGTTATTGCTTGTCTGTGTACAAGCACACATGGTGTAGCCCATTGAAATGAGATCTGTATGTATCCTGACAAACCATTTCTGTTGTATCTCATATAAATGCTTGTATTTAATGATGCAATTAGCTGAGTCTAGTTAATTGTTATGCTGAAAACTGGAAGTAAATGTTTGTTCTTGGACTAGTAAAATGTCAATTATAAATGTTTCAAGGAAAATTACATGAAGTGTAAAACTCACTATCAGTTGTCACCTTCAGATCTCAGATGTCAGGAAGAATCTAAGGTCTTGTAAATAGTGTGTGTAGGTGGGTGATTTGTACTAATCTAACTTAAGATGTGTGGTTTTTTTTTTTTTTTCAAATGTTCATCTACTTACACTGGGAGCAAAGGTATTTAGTTTGTCTGGATGTTAAAACTAGAGAAGCTCTTGCCTTGGTACAAGTGTGTTTGGAAAATAACCAGCTTCCTTCATGGTATGGAAAAACCTTCTCTTCTCCTTTGCAAGTCACAGACTCACAGAATGTTAAGGGTTGAAGGGACCTAGAAGATCATCTAGTTCAACCCCCCTGCCAGAGCAGTCTCTTCTCTCCTACACAAATATTAATTACTTTTAAGGATTTTTTTTTTTCCCCAGTCTTGAACTCTTGAGCAGGTGCTGCACCACTGCTGAAAACCCCTACTGAGTGTCTGGGTGACCATGGGATACTCCATGTTTATGCTATCCCACTGACTTGCATCAAGGGATGGCTTGAATGCTTGTTGGGAGGAGGACCCCTCAGAGATTAGGAAGTCGATAATGCTGCCTTCCTGCTTTCTCTTCTACTTCCTATGTGGTTCACTGGAATTTCTTAACAGGAGGAGAACTAGAAACCTAAAACTTGAGTATCCCATGGAGTTGGGAGTGCCCTAACAAAAAAGGAAGAGTGTGTGCATATATAGAAAATGGGATGTGAAACTAATCACAACTGGATATGCAAGGGAGAGAGCTGGGCATCAAAGTTAACATCTGCTAAGTTTTTGAAGTTACATTATTAATTTGATCTATATTAAATTTCACTGTATGTAAAATTTCAGTGGTTGCAAATTCTAGTAGGTAACAGAAGAATTAACCCCTCATTAAATAGCCCCCATTACTGTAACCCAAAACAATTATGTATTCTTTTCTGAAATACCTGGGGTAGGACTTGAAATTGGAAATGTGGACATTTGCCCATAGCTACTTGGTAACAAGCAAAAATTGAACAGCACGTGTATCTTATTGCAGGAACCATGGTATATTTTCTACCCCCTAATGTGGGGGAGGTGGGGAGAATGACCATCACTGGTTTGTTTAATCATCCTGCAGAATTTACTTTAAAAAAAATAAACACCAAAACAAGAGTTTTGTTCTTTTTTGCAGCCACTGATCTTCTTTTGGCTTGGAATCCAATTTGCCTGGGCCTGGTAGAGGGAGTAATTGGTAAAGTCCAGCTTCACACAGGTATGTAGCTGTTTGTGTTTCCTTGTTTGTGTGTGAGATTTTGTAGGTTTTGGCTTTTTTTCCTATGACTAATGCACTCTGCTTTCAAGTCAGTGATAATACAAATAATGCTGTGTAACTCAGATGGAATTTTGTGGTTTTCTTTGCAATGGAGGATTTGTCCCCAGCTGCAAACCTGTCAAAGTAATTTTGATATAGCTTCAGATGCAAATCCTGCTCCTTTCCAGTGTGTGTATTTTGGTTCACCACTGTCTTGTAAAAATGGAATATTGCATTCACAGAGTAGAATTTTGTGTTTGTAGTTCTGTCTGAGGCTTCATGCAAGATGCATAAAATTCATGTAGCTTTTTGAATATTCCTGTCAAGAAGCTTTTTGTTGTCTTCTCTAGTACAGTGCAAAAACTAATGATGGAAGCTTTCACAAAAACATAACCTTTGAATTCTCAATGCTCTGTGAAAACCTGAAGAATTGCTACTTAGGTGGTAGATGACTATTTGAAAGGAAAAGGAGCACTTTAAACTTTTATCTTACATTTAAATACAAATAAAAGGAAAGCAGGTGTAGAATGCCTTGTGATTTAAAGTTAAGCCTGTCTCTTACTGATTCTGGTAACCTTTTCCAGTCAAATAATACCAGTGTTCTTTACCTTTAGTCAATTGCAAATTCCTGTAGCCATCCTAAATATTTATTTTGATATACATAAGATTTGTGTAGAAGGATTATTCTGCCAGTAGAGCTCTGGATATCTCTTTACTGGCAGGTAGAAAAGGTGGCCACAAACTCTGCTTCACTTTCTGTGCTTTTCTTGATGTGAGCACTCTGCATTTAAAGTAGTGCCTGGCAATATGAGCAATACAGGTAAAGTTTCAAGTGTGCTCCAGGGTAGCAGGGTGGATTAAATGCTGAAATGGATCAGATGTTTGTGGCCCATTGAATAGAAACTGGTTTGTTTGCAGTGGGCTGCTGGTAACAGGGGCAGGAGCATGGGCTGTGCACCCCTGTGTGTGTCACAGAGCTGCTTCCAGGGAATGCTTGGCTCTGCAGGGACTGTAATCCTTGATCTCATTCCTGAGCCCATCTCTCTGTGAAGTTTATGATCACATCTCCTTTCCAATTGTTTCATCTTTTGCTTTTACGTGGTGTTTTTGTCTGTCTGTGCTCATTCCACAGATCCATTCAGCCATCCTTTTTCAGACCTGATGATCCCAAGTGGTTCAGACTCTGCCTCTCACTTTCTCTTCTCATCCAGGTTGTCTGTGTAGTTCAGCTGTGCTACTGATGGTGAATGATGGCTAAATTCCAGTAATTACCTCCTTTTCATCTGGGGAAATGCTCAATGATTGTTTTATTTCTAAGATAAAACAACAAACCCACAACAAATCCCCACCAAATCCAAACCAACAGAAACAAACCCCAAGCACTTGGGTACACAAAGGCTTTCTACCCTCTCTCTAGGGAGTCTATTGTCAAGTCTTTGAAGGGGGAGACCTGGTCAGAAAGGTCTGGTATGATGTGATAACCAGATGTCCTTGTATGTGCTTCTCCTGAGGCACTTCTCTGCTTATGAAAGCTGAGCTGAAACTTCCCCAGTGTGTGGCATGTCAACAGGTGCCATCTTGCTGTTGTCAAGTAAATGAAGATTATTAGGTAAGAATCCTGGTATCTGGTCTTCTTTCCATGTGTCCTGGAGAGCTGCTGGATGAAAGAATGCTTGTCCATCCAGCTGCTGTCTAGGCCAGTGGGAGCATTTTGTTCCCTCCCTGCCTCGTTCAGATGACATCATCACAAATTGGGTCACAGTGTCCTTCCTGTTGTTGCTGTTCTGATCTTGAGATGCAACTGTCCTGTAAACAGATATTTATGCTCTAATTTTAAATGTCCAAAGAAATAGACAGTCTCCAGAGATATTTATCCTTACTGTTCTGCTGAGAACTGTTCCCCTGATCTGCTGCCAGGGCCTGATGAGTGTCCTCCACCAGGCTGCAGTTACCTTACACAGGTCTCTTGAAACCTGCTATTGTCAATGAACTCTTGATCATATTCTAGTGTAGTTCTGTGTGATCCTCTAGCACTCTGTAACAGTAACCTGTCTTCATTACCTATTCTTGTATCAATCTTTGTCACCTGGAAACTTTATCAGCAAAAGTTGTATAAATATTTAACATTGCTGGACCCCATTACCCACAGCCTGTGCTGCAGAAGCTGGGAGAAATGCTTTTCTCCCAGTGCTGATCTGGAACAGGAGGACTTGTTCTGATTTCTTCACCCCTGCCCCCAGACTTGAAAGATAGAAAATTCAGTTTGAAGCTCTTGTGGCTAATGAGTCCTGTATGGGCTTGTCCTGCTCAGAAGCTGGTTATTAGCTGATCTAGGAAAGAAGCACTAGTGTGTTTTTAAAATGCTTAGTGCATACTAACTGAAGCTGGAAGCTCTAAATACCTTTTTAACTGTTGAAGTTGCTACCAGTGCACTATAAAGCTCTTGCTAAACCTGTATGCACTTCAGTTTTTTGGGCATAGATCCTTACATATTCTTGAAAGATTTGCTTAATGTAAGAATGCTGGAGTAGTCCTAAAATGATCTTGAAATGTCCCTGTAGTCAGTCTTGGACTGTCCTTAATTGAAATACCTTTGCCAAATTTCTGTGGCTAGAGATGGGATTTAATTTACTCGTTCTTGCTGGTTTCATTGCTGGCCTTGTACAGGAGAATTTGTGGGAAAGCTCCTGTGCCATGGAAGCAGTCTTGTAAAAAACAGCCAGACAGTATTACAGGGTTTATTTTTAAAGTCTTTAAAGAACTTTTGCCATCAGAGGGTCAGTTGTACATCTGGACATAACTGTTGAAGATTAAAGCCTATTTTGTGTCATTATTCTTGCCCAAACTGGAATTTTTTTTGAACATTAAAATGCTTTTTTTTGAGGGGGAGGAAGAAAAAAACCCAACAAACAGCCAGCAAATAAACCTTAAGGGAATATCAGCATTCAAGGATATGGTCTCTTATCTTTTTCTAGCCCATCCTGAAATGACCTGTAAGAAAATATGGAGTAAAAATGGGAGTGGAAGGAAAAGGATTTTAAGGGGTGCTGTGAGGATGAGTTACTGAAACAGAATTTTGCACTTTTTAATTCTTTGCCTGATCTTCCCATACAGAGGAAAGCACAACTCTTACAGAAAGTTTCCTTTACAGAGTATGAATTTAGTTTTGCAGTCCAGCTAGTGTGCATGTATCCAGGATGTAAGTACAGCTGCTCACCTGCCCTTCCTCAGGCCCTGCTGGTTATCAAACTACAAGCAGAGCTGCATTTCTTAACCAGCTCCTGCAACTTCTGCTGACCTCGGTCACTGCCACCACACCTCCTGACTCTTGGTCAGAGCACTTGTGTGTGCAGTTCAGTGCCTGTTCCTGGATCAGTTTTTGCTGTGCTCTTCTAGGGATGGTTAACTAAGATCAAAATTAACTGCTGCTGGCAAGGCTCCATGGACTCAGGAAGCAGAAGAATTCTTCTTTCTCTGCCCCCAGGATGGAAATCTCTTTTTGTTAGTGTGCCTCTGAATCTGGGTAGAAACAGAGTGGTTCAGCATTTGCTGCCTCCTCAGTGAGAGCTGACTGCTGCCATTTCTAACTTCATCCAGTCAACAACTTAAAACACTATTTTAGCTCTGTTATTTACATAACAAAAAAGAAAATTGTATGAAATTCTCAGTTAAAATCAAAATGCTTTCCAGCACTAGCATTTACAGTAAACTTCTGTGGACTTTAAGAAAAAATATTGCAAAGGCATTTGGGGAAACTAAATGCTGGATTGGTTGGGAAATGTTCAAGAAAATAAACAGTTGTGGTGTGCTGACAGTGAAGAAGAAGAGGAGAGAAATTCTAGTTTTAGTGAGGTATTTTTGCTTACTTTAAATTAGTTGTTGCTATCTGCTCTGCCATAGTTCATAGACCTATTTTTTTATAAGCAGAAGCCCATACTCTGTGTAAGGATACACTTGGATACTGCTGGCAATTATAATATGGCTATTGTTGAAGCTTTTACTTCAGGGCATACTTTATCTGCATAATTACTTCCTGACTGTTTTCTTTTGATCTGCTGGGGAATTCCTGTTTTCTTTCAGTGTTCTGTGGCTCTGGCTATAATACAAATAGAGTTTTGAAAGTGAAATCAAGATGACTTGCAGTGCATTCTTAACAAATAAAAAAAGGACACAGAGCTCACTTGGCTCTATTAAGCTTCTGAGTTCTTCTTTACTCCTGCCAGGGTTTGTTAATATGAGGTAAAGGGAGAAGCAGCCAGAGATGTGTTTTCTTTTCCAGTTTTCATTAAGATGTATCTGATTAGAAATGCCTTTGCATTATACTTGTTTTTCCAATGGCATCACATGGATGGTTTCACTGGAGGTCTAGAGGGTATTCTTTCTTAAAAGAATACCTAGTTTGCTGACCTGTGCTAGTGATCTCCTAGGGAGTAAGCTGTGTGGCTAACCTTCAGTGGGTGGGAATAGATGGGATGATAGAACTGTCCTATTGAACTCCCCTTCTGGTCAGCTCACATTGCCTTGGGTTTCCCAAGGCTCTGTTGCCTTTGCCTACTGGAAAGCAATATAGGAAATGGCAGATCTTTTCAGACCAAGTGGAAAACATCTTCATCTGTTACTGGTGGTTTTGGCAGCATTTCAATTTCCCTTTTCTTAGAGGATTTTCTTCTTCAGTGAATTTGTCCTGTTCTCTTGAGCTTCCCCTTTCTGATTTCTACCTTACCCCCATAGTTGCTGTGTGGACTGCTGACCATGAAGGCAGGTTTTCTCCAAGTTATGTTGCCTGTAGCTGTACAGAAGAGCTGTTCCAATACCTGCTACCAGTGATTGTAACTATCACGTTGGCATTTCTCTCACTTGCCTTCCTGTGTTAACCTTTGACCATTTTTTATGGACTTTGCTTATGTCACAGCTTTAACCTGGTCCAGTGTCACTGCTGCTTGAGCAGGGTGATATCCTGAGATCCCTTCTCAGTTGTCTGTGATTCTGTGGACCTTGTGAATCTGATGCTATGTTCAGAAAGTAGTGCAGGACTCCCTTGAGAAGATTACATATATTAAATAAGTGGTGCATGCCTTCATTACCCTTCCCCTCCTCCCTTTTTTGGTGGGCAACATCTGATTTTTTACAGTGCATTTGTAATTATGTGTATCTGTCATTTTTAAAGGCTTCTTAGTATCTACCATAAGCACATCCCTTTTTCTAAAGGTAGTAATACAGAATCAAAATAAGCAATGGAGTGTTATAATGCATGATAGTCAATTTACAGTGATTGTTCCTTTTCTTTAGATAGAAGAAATTGCTGTTTAATGCATCTTGTCAGATTTGGGTTGAAGTGTTCCATGTCTTTTTAATTGCATCTATTGGAAAAATGCTCACAATTCTCCATATCTACCAGAGTATATTGGAAAACCTGGGAAAGGAGAACAAGTCTGGGTGACCTGTGACTAACCCCATTATCCTGGTTTTTTCTGAAGCACTCAGAGGATAAAATACTGTTTAGAATTTACTGAGCAAGGAAAGCAGACAGTATTTGATAAAAAGCTTCAAAATTGATTTTTTTTTTTAAATTTTTTCCAAAGGCTGTGTATTGCATTCAGAGGGATAATAGATCACACAACCTACTGTCACAAGTGTGCAAGCAGCTTTCAGCCTACCATGGCAGGCTTTCAGTGTCTGTGTGTGACCTCTGCAGTTAAACTGGGTTGCTTTGCAGTCAAGAATCCTGTAGTCAGCCATGAAGGGAATCTTCCCTTACTGACTGAGCTCTAGCTGGTTTCAAACTGTGCTGCCATTAGTGATGTTGGTGGGAATGTGCATCATCTTGGATTGCTTCATCTATAGCCATTAGAAACTTTAGCAGGTGACTCCATGAAATAGTTACTCTCCTTATTATAGTAGAGAATGAATAAATACTGGTTTTTAGAGGACTTTGGTTTTAGTTTTAATTGCAATGCATAATAACAAAACATCAATGACAAATCATCATTCACTGGAGTCTTCTAGTCCAATGGTTCCTGCATTGCAGAGAAACTTCTGGCAGACTAATTTAAGTAAATGCCTGACAGACAAATCAAAGCATCTACTAATCTTTTTTTCCAGATCTGCCATGGTGGCTGCTTTTAATTCGACAGAAAGCATTGATTGGCAAACTTCCAGGAGACCATGAGGTTTGCAAAATAACCAAGATTGCAGTGATTCCACTTTCTGAAACAGAACCTCAGGATCTGGAGTTAGAGGTATGACTGCAGTGAGTTCTGACGTTCCCTCTTGTGCTTTAGTAAAATTTAAATGTGAAATATAGTAGTTAAACACAGGCCTCATTTCTTTCTCCTGGTTTATACAGATATATTGAATATTTCATGACTTTTAAATACCATTTTTTGCTTAAGAGTTTTTTAATTTCTATTAAAGTTCTTCTAAGAAGGGAAAGTTCAACAAAATCACATCTAAATTTCATGAAGACCCTTGAAAATAACCACATGAGAACAAAGTTTTTAGTTGTATTGAGCAACAGATCATTGGAGAACAGAACTGGAATGATCTGAAAGGACAAAGTTGTAGACCAGGACAGAAACCTGTTTGTTTTTGTTGGTTTTTTTTTCTTAAAGTCCAACAACTCCTTCTTACTATCCTAATCATTGAGGTAAAGCTTAAGGGTACTAGGATTTACTGGAAGATGATGTGGTTAGTAGACAGCTGCAAGAACAGTTCTGTTGTCAGGCTTTGTGCCTCTTTTTTGAGAGTGTGTTGTAGGGGAGGATGATGATGGGAGCACAGGATGACTTGTGATAGTCTCTATGGTCCTGTATGACAGCACTGAGAATCCTCCCCTGAAGGGGGAAAGAGCAATGTGGAACTTCAGAGAAGCTCTACAAGCACTGTAGAGGGCTAATTGCTGCTGAAGCACTGCTTTGTTTTTGTAATGGTTGCTCTTGCTTCCATCTTGTTCTGGAATCTTAATTCTCTAACTTGGCATCAAGGGAAACTTCCCTTCCTTAAATATTGCAGAATTTATTCCAAAAGAGAATGGATAAAGGAAGAACAACACTAGTAATACTAATTTACACTGTTATTTGGGTGAGAAATTGAGGAGGGTCTGGATACTCAATCTCATATTGAGGCAGATACACAATCACAGGAGAGAAAGTGAGAATTGTGCTACAGATGGGAACCTGGATTGTCTCCCCTTGGTCTGAGACATTGCAGTCTTGCTTACATAGACTTGAATTAAAATTTCCTTCAAATTTTTGAAGAGTGTTTAATTGTTGGCTTTAATTCAATATTATTATTTAGCTTTGTAAAAAGCACCATTTTGGGATAAACAAGCCAGAGAAGATTACACAGTCCCCAGATGACACCAAGTTTCTTCTGAAGACTCTTACTCAAATTAAATCTAATGTGTCTGCTCCAAATAAAAAGAAGGTAAATCTTTCTGCTGTTTTCTTGGAATTTTTTTCCAGATGTCTATTTGATAATTTGAAGGTTGAAGTGGATGATTAAATGGAATAGAAGGACCTAAAAAAAAAAAAGGCAGAATAGACCACTACTGTCTTGCAGTTCAGTTTAATTTGTGATTATTAAACTGTGCCTCTACTATGATTTAAAAAACATTTTGTAATTATATAATTTTGTCAGGATTACTAATGGAATGCTTTCTTATGAGGATTAGCTTCTAGTGCAGTTATAAACTTGTACAAATTGCTTTGCATAAGCATCTCTCTCTTCTATAGAATTAGAGACAATTTGGTTGCCCAGTTCCTCTGAGAACACCATGCAATCTTCTCAAAATTCCTGAACACAATAGAGGTTTGGTTTAGAGAGTCCAAATACTCTTTATTAAAAGTAGAATGGGTAGGAGATGCAATATTCATAAACTTGAGATGGAAACATACTGCTTGTATAGAAGCTCCAGAAGCTTCAGAGTCTGCCTGTTTTGAATGCCCTTGCTGCTAAAAGTAATAGTGGGATATTTCTGAAGATGCTGTCCCTGCTGCTTATTTCTGCTAGGAATTGTAAGATTCTGCTCTTCAATAGGAAAATGTTTATCCTACCAGGTTAGAAATGGCATTTAGTGAATGTGGTTGGAATCTCTTTGTCAGAGAAACATGTAACAAAGCCATTACTTTTTTTTTTTCCAGATAAAAGAAAGCAAAGAGAAGGAGAAGCTGGAAAAGAGATTATTGGAGGAGTTGTTCAAAATGTTCATGGATTCAGACTCCTTTTATTACAGCCTGACCTATGACCTAACCAATTCTGTTCAGAGGCAGAGTGCATGTGAGAAAACTAACTTACCACTGTGGCGAAAAGTAAGCTGTGGGGTTTTGTGGGTTTTGTTGTGCTTTGAAGAGGTGCTGTTCAATAATGTGTGTGTTCTGAACTCGACTAGTCACATTCTCTGCTGGTATAATCTCAAGAAGCTGAAGCTCTTGCCCTACAACCTGCTTCAGTGCAAGGAAATAGTCTGGCAGCACGTCTTGGACTGAGCTGTTAAAGTCAAAACCAGTGAACTCTAGACTTGTGTGTATAGTTGTAGTGAATGACACTGATGTCTTTACCAAAGATCTTGCCAAACCTTAATTCAAATATTGCAAAAACTGCCCTTCTTGTTTTAAACAGGTTGATGACCGATTCTTTTGGAACAAGCACATGATTGAAGATCTCATCAGCATTGATGTAAGTCTTATTTCAAGCAATAATATGTATTATGAGAAGCAAGCTTTAGTTTTAGTTGAAATATTTACTTAAGGCCTCATAAAAGTTTACTTAAAAACCTGCCTGGCAGACAGGTCAGAGTCAAGGCTGTGCCTTCTCTGAAGCTGAGCAGCTGGTGTTCCCTTCGTCCTCCATCCAGCCTTCTAGCAGTCTAGATCACAGTTAATCTGTGATCACTGCTAATGAATGAACATCAACTGAATTTAGAATTTTATTACAATAAAGCAACGCAGAATCACTTGGTGTGATATGTTTTGTGCTGTTTTCTGAAGGCAAATTTAAGATCTATTTACATATGAAATGGGTTATCCTTGGACAGAGTTGAACTTGAGGAGGAGGAGCCAGAAAAGCAACCTTGAATTCCAATGTTTTCTTGAGCCAGTATTTTTGTCATCTCAAGTGGTGAATACTGTTTTTTCTCCTTGAACAGAGTAGGTGATTAATGTAACAATAGTGTAGAACAAGTTATTCTGAACAGCTGTTCAGAGTAGATAAAGCATTTTCCTGGCTAATGAGCCCATAAGACAACTAATCCTGCCTTCAACATACAATCTCACTGCATTTTAAATTAATGTTGTAGATAAAGGGCTGAGTTATGAACTACTATATGCCAGTTTAAATCAAGCCTTGGGTTCTTCTGAAGATGACTGCAGACATGTTATGCCATGTATCTCTTTGATTAATAATTTGACATGCTCTAATGGTTATGGAGTCAGAGCAGGGTAAACCTGGATGTTCTGTGAAAAGTTGTATATAATGCAGGAGTGCAGCTGGCTGTGCTTTTTGTGCTGTAAGAGATAAATGGATAACTTTAAATTGGAGAATTTGGATCTCAGTCTGTTTTCAGCAAAACATATTAGCATAAGCTTTAGATGGGCCAACTAACTACCCAAGCCAACTGGTTGAGGGCTCTGCACATTAGTGCTCTGACATCCTAAAACCTCTAGTTTTAAAACAGAATTAACAGCACTACACTTCTAAATGTTTCTCTATATAAATGTAATATACTGTATGTCCATATAGAGCTTGTAAAAATACCTTAAAGTAGAAACTTGGGTACTAAATTACCTGTATTTCAAGCTTTTAATATGCAGATGTAACATTGTATTGAAAACTACCTTTGGGTAGACCAGGAAAGAAGCTTTCAAATATTGTAGAGTTCTCTTTTGTCCTTAGATAGCTGAGAGTAAAAGAGGGCTTTTGGCCTGGACTTGTTTCTGCTTGCTTCATCTCCCCAAATATATCTTGGGCTGCTTTCTCTTTCTCCTTCCTGATTTAAAAGCCCTATGACTAATGGAGGAAAAATGCTGCTACCTCTTACAGAAATAGGTCAAAGATAAGGAAAAACTTTCTTAAAACATGTAAAGCATGTGGAACAGCTCTTTATAAACATAAGAAATGGCAGAAGTAATTGTGGGCAATGCAGAACCAATGGGAATGGAAATGTTTTGGTTTTCTTTTTCAGAATGCTGAAGTGGACTTCTGGATTATACCCATCATACAAGGATTTGTGCAAATCGAAGAACTTGTAGTAAACTATAGTGAAGCTTCTGATGATGATAAGAGCAGTCCTGAAACTCCTCCTCAGGAATCAACTTGTGTGGATGACATTCATCCAACATTTCTGGTGGCACTTATTTCACGCCGGAGTCGGCACAGAGCTGGTAGGCAAACCTAGTTCAGGGTAGTGGGATTGTTCTGAACGTTGGAGATGGATGCAGAAGGGTGTTGTGTTGTTCTGCAGATGGTCAGCTCTTGTCCACCAAGTAAGGCAAAGAAAAGGCTATAGTGCATACAGCACTACACCTTAGTGCACTTACTAAGGAGTTTTAAACTTAAGGAGTTTCGCCAGTTTCCTCTGGAGCATTAAATGCATCTTTGGAGGTCACAGTTCTGAGATAAAGTTCCATCTTTGCAAAGAACATCTTGGTTAGGACCTAGTGTACTGATCTGTCCTGATGTATGGCATGAGTCCTGTGTGGGGGCTGCCTTTTCAAAGGTCTTCTGTGGGCTTTGACAGAAGCTGAGTAGATAGGAGGATATAAGCACACAAACAAGCAACCCAACAAAACCAACCAACCACAAAAAAAAAAACCCAAACAAAAACTAAACCCAAGGAACAAAACCACACACACACACACACAACCAACCAAAAACCAAACCACAAAAATAAACTGCTGAACTTAATCTGCTATGGGACTGCCCATTGTACTACAGGTCACTTTAATACTTTTAATTCAGTTCCCAGGAAAATTACTTATCAGAACAATTCAAGAGTAAATATTTGAGGCTTTCAGGGTAGTATCTAGTTTGCAGTTTGCCTTATTGATAAATTGCTTTAAGGAAAGAGAGATTTTTATTGTTTCCCTCTTAATATTAATGATACCATGTTTCTCTGATTGCTAGTCCAGGGCATAAACTGTGCAGAATTTTCTCCCTTAACACAAAAAGATTGTTTCAGTTAATGCAATTTTTTAGGAATAATTATGGGTTTGTGTATCTAATTCAGTGTGTAATGCCTAATTTTACCCAATAGTTCAAAGTGTTTTTCAGGTCTGAACTATTGTAGTTTAAAGATTAAGAACCCTGCAAAAGAAAACGGAAAACACTGACTTTAGAGCCTAAGATAATTCTATGTAAAGAAACCAATTCTTTATTATTGTCAGAAAAAAACTCCCAAAACAACAACAAAAACCTCTAAATAAACACAACAAACCAAACAAAACATCAAAGGGAAAAAAACCTGTCTGCACTATGTTATCAACATGCCCAAGACCTTAAGGAAAGTTATTGCAAGATGAAGGAAGAGCTACTCTTAAGAGTCAGAGCCCACTGTCTGCAACAGCTGAGATAGCCAAAGTAAGGCAGTTGAAGTTTCCTATGCAATGAAGTGGTTTGGTTTTTGGTGTCATGTCCTGCCACCAACAGTGGCTCTAAGTAAAGGGTGTTTGAAGCTTTAGTCTAAAAGCCTTTGTCTGATTAAAGGCTGTAATACCCCTTTGATATTTTGTGACCATGTAAAGGTCCTTGTAGTAGGTATTTTACTTCCCTTTCCCATTTTCTAACCTCTTCCCTCCTCTCCCATAGGCCTTGACTAGTGCTTTTGAGGTTCATTTCACAAGTGATCCAGTGCTGTGGGCTTCAACAGAGTTGTTCCAATTCTGTGGATCTGAAATTCTGTGCTATAAACCATGGCCTCGGGTCTCTTTCTCCAACCCCTTTTACTTTGTCCTTCCCCATTCCTTGCTACTACTTGCACCTTTCCTGAAATAGTAACATACCCTCCTTTGAGTAGGGAATGTGCAAACCTCCCTACAGAAGCACTTGCCAGTTTAAAGATCATTCAGAACAATATCTGTTCTTAATCTGCAGAATTAGTGATTTCAGCTCATTAGTTAGGTTAAAACAAGGGGGATAAGTTTTCTGTTTTGTGGAACATGCAAGTACTTGGCTGTGTGTGGGATCTTTTACAAGTGGAGCATCTGTCAGAAATGACCTTTATGGTCATGGGAAATACTGAGCACTAAAGTAGGACTTCTGCTGAGCTTGCTATAAAGTCACAGATAGATCATGCCTACCCTAGACTACCTTGCCCTGGCAAGTTGCTTTCTGCTGCTTGTAGTAGTAGATCAGTAAGAACAACTTCATCTGTAGTCACCACAGCTTTTCAAGATTCAAGTAGGACAGGAACAGCTCTTAGACTGAGCATGTATTTTGGCTAGAACCCTCTTCTTGTGGTTCCTTTGTTAAAGAACAAGTAACAAAAGCTGTGTATGTGTGAGGTTGATCCTTCTCATTCCTCCCAGGCATGCGGTATAAGCGAAGGGGTGTGGATAAAAATGGAAACGTGGCAAACTATGTGGAGACAGAGCAACTGATCCATGTTCATAACCATTCCCTGTCATTCATCCAAACGAGGGGCTCTGTGCCTGTCTTCTGGAGCCAAGTTGGATACAGGTATAACCCACGGCCTCGACTGGACAAGAGTAAGTATTTGAGTGGGATACCTAAAGAGCAGAGTGCCAGGAGAAACAGGTTCATTGGAGTGGTGCTGTACCACTATTTCAGTGGCACTAGAAGCCAGGAATAAGAGGAATGACTTGACTCCAATTAACTCCTCAAATTGCAACTGTGCAGAGCTCCAATTTCTGGTCTGTTGTAAATTCCAACAGGCCTTGCATTTCAATATTTAATGAAGTACCTGGTTTATGTCTAATGTGTTGCAGTGTTGCCTGAGTTGGGAAGGGAGTTAATTTTTCTTTCTCTCTTGAGAACCTTAGACCTTGTGGACAATGATATTTGTAAGACATCAAAGTGAACTTATGCTGAGGTTCCTCCTTAAAGAACTGCTCTTTTGATGTTCTCACATCATGTTTTCTCAAACACGCATTTAATGCCACACCAGTTTTGTAGCATGCTGTTGACAAATGGGAAATGCTTCCTTTTCCACTCAATGCAAAAGACAAAACATGGAAGAATATTGCCAAGACTGTGGCAAATGTGGATGTTGGTATGAACTAGGCATTAACAGCCTGAATTGTCCTCAAAGGAGAGGTCAGCAGTGGCTTCTCTAGGTTTATCATTGTAAAGGAGAAACTTTTCTCAGAAGGAATCTGGTATGCTCATGACCTTGTATAACCAGACTGCCACTGGAGAGGCTTGACTGGCTTCCTAGATCATCAGTGTGTACTTCTGCAAGTTCAGCTTGTGCTGCATTCACGTTCTCCTCTAGCAGTAGCAGGTCTGGTCTTTTGTCATTGAAGACTATTTTTAGAGTTGAAAAAAAAAGAAATCAATCTGTTCTATGAGGGGGGTTGTGATGTTGGAAAATTAAGGGACTGTTTTCTTTTCCTGGTAAAAAGGGCCTTTCAGCTTGTTTAGGGATTTGGACAAAGCACATGTTTTTAGGTTGGCAAGTAGTGCTGTGGCCAATGTAATGGAGATGTGCTAACAGATTGGGGTGTTTTGTTCTGGTTTGGTTTTTACCTCAAATAACCTGGGCATTACTGGAGAGGGAGGATTTTATGGAAACTTAAATTCATGAAGTGAGCAAGATAAAATTAAACTATCACACTGCCCTCAGATATTTGGAAGCAAAAATTGATTAGTTCCAACTGAACTTCTACCGTGACATCTTTGTGCAGAGCTGAGCAGTTCTTTTATGCTCATGTATTTTTTTTTCTAATAGAATTAATTTCAAAAAAATACTGAGGAATTGTGTTTTGCAAGTAGGTGATGAGACTTTGAGAAATCAGAGGTGCCATGAATCACCTGGATAGTGGTTTTGCTTTTTAGCTACCAGTACTTCTGTCCTCTAGGAGAACTGGATAACCCTTCCAGTATTATCTCCTGTCCTGCATGTCCCCTCTTGCAATTTGCAAACTTGGCCTTAAGTCTGCTTTTTCAAAAAATGCAAAACAAATGCAAGCACTTGTCTTTTGGAAGAGATGTTTGATGTGGGTGTGTGGTACATATGTGGAAAAATTAAACCTTATTCAAGTTCAGTCTGCTTGGCACAAAAAGCAAAATAAAGCAAGATTTAAGAATGGTGTTTCCTGCATGTTGCAGTACAAGTACAGTGTTGAAATTGAGCAAATTGCTGAAAGACCTTTAAAAGTAACTGTACAATATGTTGTGTGTCTTGGTACTTTAAACAAAGCTATAGCCCCACACTAGCTACTGTGAAGGAAATTAACTTCATCCCAGCCAAAACCAGCACATGGCATTTTGCAGTATAGATTTAGTACTTCAAACAGAACTTGTTTCTGAACAGGCTGTTTTTGTCTAACTCTGCTCTGCCTTGCAGGTGAAAATGAAACTGTGTCCTGTTTCCGTGCACACTTTGAAGAACAGCTGAAAAATTACAAAAAGCAGGTGTGTGCTCTGTGATAAAATAGTCATCTTGTGGTAATGTGTTCAGTTGGATGCTGGTGATAAGGGTTGTGGTTTTTTAGAAGCTTGTTGACAATCAGAAGGGTGATCCAAAAATAGAATTTATCTAAACTTCTCAAATATCCTTGTAAGTGTTCTCTACAAAACAGTATTAACTTACTGAAATGTGTAATGCCTATTTTGTGTACCTGTCCTGTGAATTCAGAACTTCTCTGTATTAAAGCTCAGATGAGCAGGTGCTTGTTGGAGCTTATTTGGTCTTAGGTAAGAATGTAACTTCAGCAAGGTTACTCACAAATGTTTGTACTTTTGTGCTCTTTGTTATTTCATAATATATCTAATCAATTCATGTCACAGATGACAAGTGTTAATTAAACTTTTGAACAGGTTATTATTAATTTGGTGGATCAGACAGGCAGAGAGAAGATAATTGGAGATGCATACCTGAAACAAGTTCTTCTGTACAACAATGCAAATCTGACTTATGTTTCATTTGACTTCCACGAGCACTGGTAAGACACCCTTTTAAAAAGGTCACTTCAAATCTTTTGTTACTGGCATGGAAGGAGAGTGGAAGGGAGGAGAAAAATCATCATTATTTCTGCTTCTGCATAAAACACTTTTTGAAAGGAAGAATGCATTTTGTGGGCAGCAGCAGTGTGAAAGTTCAGGTTTGGGTGAGCAAGCACTGCTGTTTGATCTCCTGCTAAATATGCAGTGAGTTATTAGGCAAACCTCAGCAGTTGCTGTGCTTTTTAAGCAAGACACTTCAAACATTGCTGTGAATGTAAAGCTCTGCCTGACCTGCTTTTCAAACTAAATACTGTTCTGCTCTTAATTCTTTACTATAAGCTGCTGTTTGTTTCTCTAGCCATAGGATGGGTTCTTTCAGGATCAGTATAAATAGTTGCAGTTTTCATGACTCCCCCCTGATGTTGGCATGTGCAGCATTCACATGCCCAAGCATGTGACTGTCACAGACATGTGTTTCTCCTGCTTCCCTCCAGCAGAATGCATTTCTGTACCAGTGTGTGGTCTAAAAACTACTTTAATTTTAATTTTCTAACTTAATCTAGGGATTGCATCTGGCCTGGGAAAGCATTACTGACTGAATAAGTGTGTCATTATAGATACTGGCAGAGAGGGGGGAGGGAAAAAGGAAAAACCCCTCAAAATAGTAATGGCTTTTGAGACTTTTCTGCAGGACTGTTGACATCCTGAATAGATTGGATATTTATTCTTTGGCTTAAACAAGCTGTCATTTTTGTTAGTTTGCTTTTCTCCAAAGAACTGCTGTAGTGCCCAGGTCTGTTTGTTTGTGCACTGTGAGCATGACTGAAAACAACTCAGTGGGGCAGGGGGAGGAGGGGATGATGTAGGTGTTGTTCCTGTAGAACCATTGGTAAAGCAGGGCAGGGAACCCCAGCTTCAAATCTATAGTGGTTACTTTTGTTGACAGTGTGCCTAAAATGAGACCAGAATGTGGCAGGTGCCTGAATAGCTGCACACTTATTCTTCCTTGTGGAAGCAGTTTTCTAGAATGCCAGTTCTTGAGAATTCAGAGATCTGAATCTCTTGCCTTGGATTTAAGTGTTGAGCTGGACTTCAAAGTAGTTCTCCCTGCTGTCTGCTATTTAGAATTTATGGCAGGAGTGTCTGTCTCTCCCACTTTAACCAAAACACAATCTTTGTTAGCACTACAAATAATATAAAATAGTTAACTAGAGTAGTGATTTTTCATGACTGAAAACTAACTTTTGTGCAATTCTGTATTTTAGCAGAGGAATGAAGTTTGAAAATGTTCAAACACTGACTGATGCCATTCATGATATTATTCTGGACATGAAGTGGTGCTGGTAGGTACTTAACCTGTTTTTAGACTAGTGTGAAATATTTGTAGAAAGAAAAGTGCATATTCAGAAGCAATGTTGTTTGTTTCTTTTATAACTGGTATGTTTTACATCCCTGTCTTGGTGCCCAGCTTGTGTGTCATGCTTGAGTTCTGAATTATTAGTGTTACATGCACACAGCAACAGATAATGATCAGACTCTTCTCTGCCTGAGGCTTATTACATTTAACACTTCCATGATTTCTTACATATAATGAAAAACACTTTGTATTTGACCCACAAACCCTTGGAATGCCACCTTACTGCTGAAAAGAGTCAGCAAACCTTGAGTTTGTACTGTTAGAGGTTCCTGCCTTTTGACAAAGAGTGGCTGCAGTCTTCAATCAATTGCTGCATAGTGGTGAATCTATTTTGCTACTGAAATGTTGCTGTCATTGTCTTGCTTCTATATTTTTGAGTTCAAATGCCTCTTCCCTTGAAAGCTCATATTATACACGCATGACTTGAATGCAGCATCTGATTGTATGCCCAATCAGATGTACACTAGCCCAGACTAGAGGGTGGGGACAAGAGTAGCTAATTCTGAGTTGGGGAAGGCTGGGTTGATTGTTGTAACTATGAATAATACTCCATGTGTAAAATTGTCTGCTGTTTGTAGAAACTGATGAAGCCCACTGGATTTGAAGTGTCTCACTATGTTGTTGGTTTTTTTTTTGTCTGTTGAAGGGTTGACCAAGCTGGAGTGATTTGTAAACAGGAAGGAATTTTTCGAGTGAACTGCATGGACTGTCTGGATCGTACCAATGTTGTGCAGGCTGCTATTGCAAGAGTGGTGATGGAACAGCAGGCATGTATGACTGCTGTGCTTTTTCAACTACTGAGTACATCAGAATTTAGTTTTTCTTTGCAGAAAAATTTGTGTGTTTGAGAAGCTAAACCAGCCTCTACTGAAAAGGATCTTAGCAAACTCCGTGGAGAACTGTGAAGCTGAAAGTAATATGTACAACTAGAATAACTTGCTCATTCTAAACTAGTGATGCCTAGTCTCTTCCTTCAGAGGAGATGACTTTCTGTCCACATCTTGGAGAGGATTCTCTTTGTTTTGATTTAGCAATTTAATTAATGTTATGCAGTAATTTGAAAATAAAACACCTTCCCCCAAATGAGATGTTAAAGACTAAAATCTAAGTACAAGTTGGATGCTATTTTAGTCACTTTGAAGTGAAATACTATAGTGCAGTAAGTATGGAGACTAGTTATCTCCTTTATATGCAGAGGAATAATTAATTCATGATATTAATATCTTGGATGGCTGTAACCTCCTCTGCTCTGAACTAGTTCTCCCTGTATGGAGAAGGCATGCCTAAGCAGACTGAGTCCTTCCTCTAGTCTTCCTACTCTTCCCTGCCCCCCCATTTGCTTTTTGATATAGGAGCTCAGTGACAATTGTCTTTTCTTGTGAAGGATTAATAAATTCTGTAACTGAAACTCTTCGAAGACTCAGTTACAACCCAGCCCAAAATGAACAAACTGGGCTATGCTTAGAGTGAAGCATAAAGAATGAAATGGGTCCTTCATTAGGATAAAGAATGAATGGCTCTAGCGACTGTAGTGAAGACCTCAGTAATCCTTGCTTGTGATGTGCCACATCATAATTAGATTAGAGCTGAAGTACTTGGGAACCAGTTTGTAACTGAGAAATGCCCTGAGCATTGGAAGGTGACTGACATGAAGTGGAAGACTGAGAATTGCATGTCCCTTACCTGTGTACTTCCTTGGAACCACAGGGCTTGTTTACTCAGCTGGAAACTTGACAAGGCTTTCCAAGTCAATGAACAGACTTCTATGAACCTTTATCTAACAAATGGAAGTTTCCTTATAGCTTTAATCCAGGATATCCCTGCTGTTTGGCCTAACATTTAGTGACTATATTGCAGTTCCATATGTGCTGCTTCACCAGTTAGTGTGTGTAAGAAGACTGAAGTTTGTGCTGTACCTGAGACTGACTTACCTTGGCAGACCTGAAGTACTGCTTGTTCTGAAGATATCTTAATTTCAGTGCCATTTAATTAACAGTTAAATGCTTGGCGAGTGTTCCTGCTTTATTAAGCTCTGATAATGATTTTTTTTTAAATCTTGAACTTTGTATTAACGTGTCTGTCAAATTCCAGCTCAAAAAACTGGGTGTGATGCCCCCAGAGCAGCCTTTGCCAGTGAAGTGCAACAGAATCTACCAGATCATGTGGGCCAACAACGGCGACGCCATCAGCCGGCAGTATGCTGGCACAGCAGCACTGAAGGTAAAGGGTGGGGAGTGGCACCTGCTCTGAGTCTGTCCAGTGGAGAGCACTTGTGTTAGCCAAACATTCTGCATGTTTTTGTCTTGGGGATATGAGGCCCTTCAGCAGGAGAACATTTGGTGTCACACTTGGTTCAGTCAGAGAAGACTTGATCGGGCAGGTGTCCTCTGGCAGTGCTGCCTTTGTTCTGTTAGTAGATCATCAAAGTGCAAAGCAGAGCTCAGCTAAGAGTTTAAGTTCTGTATTAAGCCTTCTGTTTAAATTCAAGCATGGCTGTCATACTTTTAAACAGCTAGAGTACTTAAAACCCCAAGCAAAACAAAAACCGACTCTGAAAGACTGAAGATCAGGATATATAGGTAGTAGAGTGATATTAATTAGATATATATTTTCTAAAGACTTTCCTGAATTAGTTGTAATGCAGTCTCTAACAAGGTCAAAACTCAGGTGTGACAAAATAACTTTTTTTCGAAAACACAATTTAAAAAAATAAAAATTAAGAAAACCCACCTGACACTTGTCTTGACTGTGAATATTTAACTTAAATCTGGAGCACAGAACTCAATTTATAGATGTAAATTTTCAGCCATTCTGCTTGAAAATTTCTTTAGTGATATTCATAGATTAAATTATTTTCAGTTTACTTGGAGTATTTCTTTCAAATTAAAAGTGAAATGCACTTGGTGTGTTCTTCATTGTAGTTGCCTTGGCTTTTAGAACTGCTCTGTGCCAATGTTCAGTGTGTCTCTGAAAATCCTCTAATGAATTATAACAAGCAAAACTGATTTTTTACAAATTCAAATTCTAAGCCTTCTGTGGCCTAGAAACTCTATTTTGTTTCTGGCCTTGTGAGGGTATGTACTGTTTTTCCTCCAGTATGCTATGTTTGTCTTCTTTTGGTAGCAGAGGCAGAGAAGACAAAAGCTATTCTTCAGTATGCTCCTGTGTTCTTCATTTTGGCAGTAGTGTTCCTTTTATACTAAAGGGCAAAAAAATAAGTGTGTTGTTTGTTGCTTTTGCCTTAGTTTTGTTTTGTTTATTTGGGTGTTGGGGTTTTGTTTGTTTGTTTGTAATGTGCTTTGTGTGCATGTTTGTTTTTGGAGGTATTCAAGCATCCCAGTGACAGGTGTTTTGAAAGTTCTGCTTTAATATTAGCTGGCATATATGTCCAGATTACTTTTTTTTTTTGCACTAGGACTTTATACTTTTAACAGCCTTAGGATTCTATAAGATTCTCTGCAGTGCCAGACAATGCCAAGAGCAGCAGGTGCTGTTTGAAACTCCCTGTTTTCAACTGCTTGCAATAGCTACTTGAACATTGATTCTGAGCTGTCATCAATTCAGTTGTAAATTTCAGAATGCCAGAGCTTTGCAGCTGAGGCTGCTGCTTCAGAGTTGCAGGTGTGCATGATCCATGTGTTCTGTGCTCAGGGTGACTTCACGAGGACAGGGGAGAGGAAGCTGGCAGGGGTGATGAAGGATGGTGTGAACTCTGCCAACAGGTACTACCTGAACCGCTTCAGGGACGCCTACAGGCAGGCAGTCATTGGTAAGGACACAGCTCAGCTCTGCTCAACTGTGCTGTTTGGGAAAGTTCATTAAACTCATCTTGGCTTTACCTTTCTAACTTATTTTCTGAAGCTTAAAAGCACTTGGAGTGTGTATAATATTCATGTCTATGTAGTGGGCACCATCTGAAACAGTCATTCTCCATTTGGAGATGAAGGGATGACACCTTGAAGGGATTATATTTGGTGTAACTCACTGCAGAATCTGCATCTAACTTAATTTTGGCATGAACTGTCTTGTAATATCTCTTACATTTGCTACATAAAACTGTCTTTCTTAGAATGGTGAGCTAACTTGCTTTTCACTGAGAAAAATTGTTACACCTATAGAGTTTTTAATTTCAGACATTCTATTCGGAAAGAATAGCCTTTTTTTTTCCAAGAGCATCTTCAATTATGTAGCATTTAGAAGATAATTATCAGATTATCGTGGTATATCTTGTATGTTATGATCTTCTAACAGTTGGTTTCTTGTTTGATATTTTGTGGGTTTCATTTAGATTTGATGCAGGGTATCCCAGTAACAGAGGATCTTTACTCCATATTTACAAAAGAGAAGGAACATGAAGCCTTGCACAAGGAAAACCTGAGGAGCCATCAGGAATTGATCAGCCAGCTGTTGCAGAGTTACATGAAGCTGCTCTTACCAGATGATGAAAAATTCCATGGAGGATGGGCACTTATTGACTGTGATCCAAGGTTTGTGGATTAAAGTCATAACTGATCAGCTGCTACCAGGACACCTACGTTAATAACTTGATGTTAAATGATTTTGACAACTAATCTGTAAACAGAACACAACTGGGTTGTTTTGTAGAATGACAAGAGACCTTGAAGAGTTTGAATACTTGTAGAAGAAAATGTCCTCTAAGCATGTGCTCTTTCCAAAGTGCCATAAATGTGGCACGTGCTGGAGGTACCTTGAGACACCCCCAGGAAATTCATGTGTTCAGTTAACATGGACACAGTGTAGTAGGCACCATGAAGAGAAGGTCTAACCACCCTCAGTTCTAAAAGAGGTTATTTAAGGAACTGATGTTCCTTATTGCTTTATAGAGAAAGTGTAACTTGACTTCAAAGCCATAGCTGATCAAATGAAACTCTTGAGTACTGAGTCAGTAGTAGGAAAGCCTAGATTTCTCTCTGTGAAAATGAGTGAGCATAAACATTAACTTCAGTGATGATAAGGAGATTTTAGTTCAGAGTTCACTAACTTGTAAAAAGTGATTACAACTTCAGCAGGTTAAACTTCAGCATAAGCTGAACTCTGTTCTGGTGGGACCTCACCTGGAGTGCTGTGTCCAGCTCTGGAGCCCACAGCAAAGAAAGGACATGGACCTGATGGAGTAGGTCCAGAGGAGGACCATGAAAAGTCTGGAACAGCTCTGCTACAAGGACAGGCTGAGGGAATTGGGGTTGTGCAGCCTGGAGAGTAGGAGGCTCCAGGGAGACCTTAGAGCACCTTCTAGCACCTGAAGGGGGCCTACAATAAAGCTGGGGAGGGGCTGTTTGCTAAGGCTAGTAGTGATAGGATGAGTCACAATGGTTTTAGAGTGGGGTAGATTTAGATTGGGCATTAGGAAGAAGCTCTTTACTATGAGTGGTAGAACACTGCAGCAGGTTGCCCATGCAGGTGGTGAAAGCCCATCCCTGGAGATATTAAAAATGAGGCTTAATGAGGCTCTGAGCAATCTTATCTAGTTGAGGATGTCCCTGCTTGGGGGTTGGGCTAGATGACCTTTAGAGGTCCCTTCCAGTCCAAGGCATGTATTCAAAGCATGGACTCATCCCTTACATAACTGACCTGAGGTATTTTCCCACTTCTCTGTTAGCATTTTTAATAGCTTGTGGGTTTTCTGTTTATTTTTGGATCTGCTGCTGCCCTCTGAGCTATTAGGTAACTCCAAGTTTGTAAGAGGGTTGCTTACCACACTTACTGTGTGGTAAATAATGACACATCATGTTTTGTGTCCTGACACTTGCCAAGTGTCTCTTCCACCTTGTTTTTTTCAGTAGCTTTGAAGAGACAGCAGCATCATCCAAGACAGCTTACCATAGTTGAAACCTCTTTGTAATGTGCCTTCAGTTGTAAGAGTGCTCCTAAAACTGGGGATGGGTTACAGTGGTGCAAAGGAAACCTTCTCCCCTCTACTCATTCTTCTTCTTCCCTTCCTTAGTCTCATTGATGCCACTCATAAGGACGTGGATGTTCTGCTGTTACTTTCTAATTCTGCCTACTACGTGGCCTAGTAAGTTACTGCTTTCTCTTACTACATGTAGTTTAGTTCTGGTAGTTTTCTTCTAGATCAGTAGGAAGCATTAAATTCAGATTCCTTTGTTTTTTTATTTCTAGTTATGATGATGAGATCGACAAGGTGAATCAGTACCAAAGATTAGGTCTTGAAGCTCTGGAAAAAATTGAAATAGGTAAGAATGTAGTTGCCATACTTCTTTTCTTGAATGCTTTTAACAGCAGTGTGAGCACTTAGCAAAGCATCCTACGGATCACTGAGCCTTTGCATATATCCTGGGTGGTCACCATAGATAGAAATGTACTTGCTGATAACAATGCCAGAGCTGAATCTGTTCCCTCACAGACCTGGCTTCTGCTACTGCTTGAGAGGGAAACTTTGATCACTAGTAGGGTTCTAAAATTTTCAGTTTCAACCTTGTAAATCCGTGAATTCATCAAAACACATTTCATTATTTATCAAATGGCAGTAACAATTTGGTAACCTCTGTAATGAGTCACAGGTTTGTGCATTCGGTGCTCTCTTTGATCCAAATACAGCAGCTGTTTCTGAACTGTCTGTTAGATCTGCTGCACAGCTTTTAGAAACTCTTCTCTATCAAGGTCTGATAAGAAACATGCTGTTGTGAAATCACCTTGTCATGCTGATTTAAATTCCTGACTGAAGACTGTGACATCTGCAGGCTAAATCCAGTATTTTCCACTGAAAAAATGAAAGTTGTGGTATCATTTGACTTTACAGGTGGAAAAGGTGTCTTGGAGAGGAGAGGAAGTTTTGTTGCCTCCAGTGTGTGCCCCCTTGTGATAGTTTAATCCTCCATTACACAAGGCATAGTAATTTCATCATCTTTCCTGTAACTTTCCCTGTGTCCATGTAATTTCTTTGAGTTCAGTGGAAAGGTCTCTCATTTGCATATTATGGAGATCTGTAACACATCCTGATGTACAGAATGTAGTTGAAACATTAGGCCAAATAACTTAAAAAAGCAACAAAATAAAGAAACAACAAAGCCAAACAAAAACCAAAACCCAAGAAACAAACCACCCTCTTATATAATTATATATATATAAGATGCAGTTCATTGAAGAGTCAAAGTGCTTGTTCTCAATCTTGAAATGTACATTGCTACCAGTAGGTAAAAATAAATTATTTTTCCCTTTAATCCTTGTCAGGAGAGCAGTAAGTGTAGAATTTGTCTTCTGTTTGAAAGGGTGCTCTGTAAGAAACAATAGGCTGGATTATAGTAGACAAATACAGAGTGAGTCTAATTTCTTTTTGTAAGTAGTGGATTGTTTGGTTAGTGTGAAAAATGTTCCCTTTTTTTTCTCAGGGCCTGAGCCTACTCTCTTTGGCAAACCCAAGTTCTCCTGCATGAGGCTGCATTACAAGTACAAGGACACCAGTGGGTATTTCCACACCCTCCGAGCTGTGGTTCGCAGCCCAGAGGAAGATGGAAAAGGTTTGTTTTGTGTGTCAGTCTTGCACAGAAAAGTGTGTCCAATGTACCAGTGTTTCTTTAGGAAGCACTATTGTCCATTGTTCTCTGAATAATTTCTGGAGAAGGATAAATTTGAATATGATTCAGTTGTGCAGGGTGGGAAACCAACACAAAACCCCTGCATGTGCCTTCCTGTGAGCACTAGAAGGTTATAAATATATATATGTATATATATATAAATTCAGTTATTACTTTAAAGCAACATTTCTCTCTAGAACTGAGACATCTTCATGTCCAGATCTTTAATGCTCCAAAAACTGATAAAATGAACTAACAGCTCCTAAAAGGCAGAAGAAAATAATGTATTTAGTGAAATCAATGTCTAGAAATGTTCTTTCCTGTTGTTTAAATTAAATGAACACTAATAAGGGAAAAATACTGCTGCTTACCTGGAGCACTGAGTTTTTTCAACAAGGATTAGAATAAATATAGTTGCTTCTCTTCCTTCCACAAATCAGTTTCAGTGATTTGCTTGCACACAGTATTTAGGGCCTAAGGAGTCTCTTTAAGCTTATTTTGTAAGCTTTAAATTGGAGTTGCAATGGTGAAAGAATTAGAAATAAGCAAAACCTAACAACAAACCTAATTACATTAAATTTATGCTTATTTCTACATGGATTTTGAAATATGGGATTTTAAGGAGGCTTTTTAAAGGTCTAACCAGCTACTACTTGGATTTCAGACACTCTTCAGTGCATTGCAGAAATGCTGAGAATCACAAAGCAAGCAATGGGATTAGATGTGCCCATTATTGAGAAGAAGCTGGAGAGGTGAGTGCTTCAGTGATGCAAACTTTGTGTCCCAGTTCTGCTCTCTGCAGTGGTCACAGGCCTGTGCAAGGGAAAGAACATGCTGCAAAAGGTTTGTGAGCAGTTTGTCAAACTGATATTTTTCCTGTATGAAAATGTCTGCTTCTGTAGTGAGACAACAACCTGTGTAGATCAGGTTTGGATTCCACTGAAGCTGAGTGTTTAACAAATCCAAGTGATGTTACAGATCTTGTGTGAAGAAACAGTTGAAGTTCAACTTCTGAACTCCTGAGTGTTAGCAAGAATGGTACGGAAGTTTTCATTTTGCAACCCCATTAAGAGGGCGCATGAAAGCATAGGTTCAAAGTACTTACTAGAATTTCTAGATAGACAATTGAAAAGGAAAACTATAATTAAACAGAAGTAACGTTTATCTACAAACACTGGTGAGGTGTTAACAGAGGACAGTGCAGCAGAAATAAGAGAGGAGGGCAAGCTGAAATTCAGAACATCTTACGTGTTTGGGTGTGATCTGTTGTTACTTTGGACCCTTTCAATTCAGACTGTCTGAACTACTGGCAAATGTTGTGTAGCACAACTGTTAATGGTCAAGTGAAAATACTTAAGGGTGTATGTTTTAGAACTTCTGCATTTGATCATTGGGCAACTATTTCAGCTTCTTCCAGCTGAGTAGGAAGTGTAGCAAGAAAATGTTGCCCATTTTTACAGGTACTGGAGACTTGATTCTTACTAAATCTGGCTAAAAAATACGAGATATGCAGAGACAGGGTTAAAAACAGAGAACTTCAGTTTCATCTATAACTAAAAATGCCTGCAAGGGCTCACTTTGCCCCTTGTTTGGCTACTGTTATGTAGTATTATTAGTCAGCCCCCTGGTATTTGTTTGGAGTTTGCTGGAAGATGGTAAATATTTGGTGTTAGTAAGTGGAACTGCCTTGATTGTACATCAGATTCTTTCCTTTTTTTTTCCTCTCAGGAAGAGCAGCAAACCCCACGAGGACATCATTGGCATTCGGTCTCAGAACAGAGGGTCCCTGGCCCAAGGGAAGAATTATTTACTGAGCAAGTTTTCATCTCTCAATCAAAAAGTGAAACAAACCAAATCCAACGTCAACATCAGCAACCTTCGGAAGCTGGGCAGCTTCACCAAACCTGAAGTGAAAGTCAATTTTTTAAAACCAAATTTGAAAGTGAATCTTTGGAAATCAGACAGTAGCCTTGAAACTCTAGAGAACCCAGCAGCAGATCCTCAAGCCCGCGCTGAATCCGATATAGAAGGATCAGATAATGACTCATTCCACTCAGATGACTTCCTGACCAATTCCAAATCCGATGAGGACAACCAGCTGACAGACTCCCTGGAGAACATAGGGCAGGCAGACTATGTGCTGCCCAGCTGTGGGATCATTGCCTCAGCCCCACGGCTGGGCAGCCGCTCCCAGTCTGTCAGCAGCACGGAGATGAACATCAGCATCCACGTTCCATCTGACGTGTCTCAGGCTGGCCAGGCTGACTGTGATGTCCCCATGCCTTCTGCTGACAGTGCAGAGATGGAGTTTGCTAAGCCTATGGATGTGTACTGCCAGAGGTTTGTGCAGGATGCTCAAAATCAGGTGTCAGGTGTTCTGGAGGCTGAGGCTGGTTCTCAAGAGCCCCATCACATAGTAAGTCAACCCAGCAATAACACATTGAAGAAGGCAGAGACCAAGGCTGAAGCTATCAAAGACATTCCTTCCAGGCCATCCAAGTTGGATGTCCAGTCTTCTGAGCCAAATCCTCAGCTCTTAGCTGTGGGTGGGACTGACTTCACTAAATCTCACAAAAGCCCAGGATCTGTATCTGGTAACCTTGAGCCAGGACTCCCCCTGACTCCCTCTCCAGCTGACAGCAGCAGCAGCAGAGCTGTTTCTCCTTTCGCTAAGATCCGCAGCTCCATGGTCCAGGTCGCTAACATCACCCAAGCAGGACTGACTCAAGGGATTAATTTTGCTGTGGCAAAGGTCCAGAAGAGCCCTGCAGAACCAGAAGCTATAAATGAAATCAAAGAAAAAGAACTGAAAGAAATGTTTACGCAATGCCAGACACGAATCATTCAGATCTAGTCACTAATTTAGGAAGTGTTCTTCTAGTTGTGGCTTTTAATACAATACTAAAAGTATGACATCAGGACTCCTTGTGGCATGATCTGCTACTGAATACTGGGATCAATAATCTAGAGAACTTGTTTACAAGAAAGTGAGAGATGCAGTTGAATTTGGTTCTGACCAAGCTTCAGAATTCCCTCAGGCAGCTGAGACAAAGGAACAGAATCATCTTTAAACAGGTAGCTTAGACACTGGGATTTAACAAGCATGCTGTCTGTCTTCAATGTGTTGCACAGTTATTTTTTGGAGACTAATTTTATAGCTCTTCTGACTTGTGTAGAAAGTATTTATACTGAAAAGGTGATACTGCACTTCTGTGACCTTACTTACCTTGCACTGCACCAGCAAATAACCTACCAGTAAATTACACTATTTATTTTTGGACTAGTATTTTTACTTGTTTCCATTGAAGTTTTAGATGCAGCTTTCTATGAATTGTGCCTCTACTATGGGAACTGATGCATTTTTTGGTTGACTTTAATTACCTTAACCACAAGTTAAGATTTTTTTTTTTTGCTGTCCTTTTTCTTTCCACATGTCCTGGGACACCTTCAGTCAAGATAAAGAGTATAGATCCCATCTGAAATACCTACAGTCCTGCAGTGCAAATTTAGTTTCAAATTTTTTTTTCCCTTTTTTTCCCTTGTTTTGAGGTGAGGGAAAATGGAGCAAACATCCTCTGTCTTGCCCATGCTAAAGCTGTTCCTATCTACTTATCTATGAATTCCAAACACTGGCAATTTGCTCTGATTATTTTTGTCTCTAAAGCAAGACAAAGCAGATAGCTGACCTTCAGACATTGTGTCCTCTTGTGCTAGGATTTCAACTACCCAGATGCAAATACCTTCCAGAGCAGAAGGCAAGTGTAGTGTTTCATAAAATCAGTGTTGCATTGGAGCATAGTTGTCAACATCTAATCAAAACCAAACTTGTTCCTGACTTGCTTAGCATACTTGCAGGGAAGGCTGAGCATCCTCTCATGCTGGGCATTGGATAAAAACCCCAAACCCTTATCTGTGTGTGTCAAAAGGTTCAATCTCTCCAATTTACTCTCCCAGAGATGCCTTGCCATGCCATTCTAGTATAGGACATTATCCAAAAGCTACTGTAAAGCAGGATCTTACTATGCTGTGGTTTGTATCTCTAACCACCATTCTAGACCCAGTGCCTCTGTGTTCTAGTCCATGTACTGTAGTTAGGCTGCACGTGGTGTTCCAAGAGAATTGTCATAGGGGTAGGGTAGTACAGTGTCTTAGGACTTCTAGTGTGTCTGAAATGATTCTCATCTAACCCTGATGGTCTGAAACTTTGATAAACAAATTGGGTTTATTTATTTGTTTTATTAAAGTGATGTAGGTTTGGGTTTTTTTGAGTGTCTCTACTTGTGGCTCTATTTAAAATTAAACTACTGCTGTATTTTAATGTGAGCAATATACATGAGATATTTTAATAAAAAAAGGTGGAATCAAAAGCTCTTGTTTGGTATGTACTAGCAAGGGAGGGGAAACTTTTACATTTCAGACAAGTGGGTTGTCTTTAACTTTCTTGGGCTTAGGAGTCACAGAATGGCTGAAGGGGGCAGGTCCTCCTGATGGTCAGCTCCCCCAACCTCCCTGTTCAACCAGGGCCTCGTGGCTGCCCAGGACCATGTCCAGAGAGCTGTGGAACAGCTCTGAGGATGTTGACTCCACCACACTCAGGACTGCCTTGTCTACTCCTCAGGCACCCTGACAGTGAAAAATGATTCCAGATAGTCAGAGGGAACCTCTTGTTTCCTCCTCTTGTCCCTTCCCTGGGCTCCACTAGAAAGAGCCTTTTGCTGTCCTCCTTGCAGCCTCCCTTCAGGCAGTTACAGACGCACCAAGATTCCCTGTTAGTCAAGGGACACATCCACAGCTTCAGTCCTTGATCCTGTTCTAACACTGGCCTTAGCAGAGGAAAAAAAAAATCATGTTTGGGGACACTCCTTAAAAGCTGCTTAGAGCTGGGGGTACTTGTCAAGGTCCTGGCAGGAGAGGAAATTCCAAATACTTTCCCATTATTGTGGTAGGAGAAGAAACAACTGATCTGTACAAACAAATACCACAGTGATGCAGAGAGGCCTGCAGGGCAAGGTACCAAAAGCTACAGTCACTCCTATTTCAAATAAGATGGCTTAGTCAGCACTCCAGGGCTTATCTTCCTGGGAATAAATTCCTGATCAGCTATATTGGTTCCCTGCTTGGTGATCCAGCAGTAGCACAGCCTTCCAGTTGATGAACTGTCCCCTGCCTCTGAAATACTGCAGATGAGCTCAACTACTCCATTCTCTAAGCAGCACTGAAAGACAACCTTAGAAACTAACTATGCTTTCCAGGCAGGCTGCCTCATGAGGACAGACTGCATTTCCTTCTTGCATTTCTTCAGTGGCTTAACTTCATGTAGCACTAAGTCAGATTAAACCTTAAATATTCATTTTAGTGTTAAAAAAACCCCCTAGAAATTATTTGAAAGGGAAAACTTGGCTCCAACTGAAGATAATCATAATACACAAATTGTTTAACATGCAGAAACAAAAAGGACAGTTTCAGAGTGGCTGTGCAGCAAAAAAACCTTTTTTACTGCATTCTTCGTGTTCTAATCATGAAAGGGGTTCCTGTTCACAATCTCAATAATGAGAAAGCACAAAGTAGAGGTACTATCAGGTTAAAGTAAATGTGGTAGGAGCCTTTTTTCTTGTTCAGAAGAGAATTAGAAACAAAATCTAGGCTTGGCTTCAGCCCAGGCTCTTGCTGGCCGCCTCTACCTGGCCAGCCCAGCTTGCTATCCTATAGCCTTGCTGGCTACTTGCTTTTGTGCTTCACTACTTAACACACCCTTGTGAAACTAGTTCAAGGAACTCTACTGGGGCCAGAATGGCCTCTGAAAAACAGCTCAAAGAATACAGGATGAATAAGATAGATAGAGACCATTCCTCATGCTTCACTGATATTCAAACCATTTAAACACTGGTCAAAAGATATTTTTGTAGGAGTACATCAGTTCTCCACTCTCGAAGTTGTGCAAGAGTAAAGCTCATGGGAGATCCATCAAGTTAGTCATGGTCTTCTCCAAGTACAATAAGGAAGTATTTCATGCTGGAACCTTGTCATGAGATCAAATCACTTTATACCACAATGTAATCACTATTGTGCTGCTTCTCTGAGCACAATGTGCCTTAGCTCATGGGAGTAACAGTACACACAGTTCTAGATCCTAAAGCCAGTGTTCCTTCCAGCTGTGGCTTGGGGCTGGCCCAGAGCTCCCAGCCCCAGAATTCAGCCACAGCACAGACTTCATGCAGAGAGGCCACCACTGCTCTGGAGGAAAGAGCTGCAGGTTAAATTTTCTTATTAAAGGAAGTTTACACAATGTCAGTATTAAAGTTTAATATCAAACAATTTGCTCCTTGTTACCAATTTTCAATTACAAAACAGACTCCAAAAAAAGGTCATAAAATATGTGTAACTGGCTGAACAGAGTTAAGGGTGTTCAGGCTGCAAGGGTAAATATCCATAACTTTGTTTTTTGGTATAAATTATCTACAAAAGCTGGTATAAACAATATTCCAATCTCAGTATGGGTTCCATCTAGGATTAGCCAAATGCCACAGTGACATCCACAGACAAAGATTAGAGTTCATTGCCGTTGAGACACTTGTGCTGCTGCAGCCTGGCCTTGCGCAGCGCCTCCAGCTGCTTGGCTCTCAGCCACCGCTCTCGGGACAGCGTAGTCTGCCCTGCGCTCAGAGACAGGAACCTGGGGGAGCAGACAGCACTTCAGTCAGATTGGGGGTGCAGGGTTTAGATAATAACAGAAAAACAGTTTTCTTTCAGTACCCCCCAAACTAGAAAGCACAGGGTGGAAATGAATGTTACAGGAGAAGCTGCCACAAGAGGAGATCCCACCTTTGGGCTGGGGGGCAGCCTGGTGCAACTGCAAAGTGTGGGCTACCAGCACTAAGTTAATTTACCAGCACCCCCACTGCTGCCCACCTTGCTACCAGCAGAGTCCTGTGCAGGTCATCAGCCGTCACGCTCTCAGGGTCATTCTTGCGCATCTCCACAAAGTCTTCTTCTACTGCCTGGAAACGACAGCGTGGCAGCATGTGGTGAAAAACAACCTTCACCACAGGGTGGGTTCATCAGGAGCTAAGCACTGTAACTACACTTAGATTACAGGAGAAACTTTCCACTGGCAGGAAGCAAGCCCAAGTGAAAAAAGGGACAACTTCCCATCTTGGAAAAGTTTACACAATGGGCTTTATAGACCCTGCTCTCTATGTAAAGCATGCATGGGAATGCTTGAGTTATAAATCCTTGCAGGCACATTCAGGAGAAGAAATGTCTCCTGTTTGAATTGTTGAAAGCTTCAAGGAGAATCACTGATAAGGAAAGCAATGGGAAAGTACAGAAAGTACCTTAACAGTTTCTGTCTGAATACAGAGTTGAAAACATTAGTGAAGCCTTGCATACCTTGGTGACTTCATCAGAGATACTGTAGTCCAGCAGCCTCAATAAACTCAGATAAATTCGGAACTTGTTCAGGACTGAAGGGAGCACTGCTGTGAGGAGGCTGCTCATGTACTCCTCCATGTTGGGTGGAATTAGCTGGGGTTGTAAGTGGACTTGACAATCTGACTGAAAAATAACATTACAGATCATCTCTTTCCACATCCTGTTTTTCTCTGTCCCAAGCCTAGTTTAATCTCTAAAGCAACAGAAGTCACTCTATTCCAGAATTAAGGTAAGAATTAATTCTTCAAAAATTGAACAGTTGTTGAAAAGCAGAGTGAGGTCCTTATTCAAACAGGAGCCAGTTTCACTGAGAGGCAAGAGAGCAAATGCCCAGTTCCTAAAGCTGTCATGCAAGAGATCAGATATTTGTAAGTTTAGGCCGCTCAGTTTTTCTGGGGTCAACGCCAGATCTCTTGCTGTGCCCATCACCTCAGCAACTACTGAAGTAGAGCAGCAGTTTATCTGCAGGCCTTACACATCACTGGGATCCCCAGTAACAACTCCAGCCACTGCCTTCTCCTCACAATACCCTGGCCCAGGAGGAGAGAAAGGTCATCTCCTCTGAACAGGTTTTTGGCCTGGCCACAGCCCCGAGTGAGAAGGCAGCTCTAATGCTGGTGTCATTCCCAGCCCTGGTCACAAGGCAGCCTCTCCACTGCTCCCTGGAACAGCATGCCCTAGGGAAGGAGCCACCCAGTGGAGTCATGCCCTAGGGAAGGAGCCACCCAGTGGAGTCATTGCCCAGCTGAGGAAGACCCTGCCATACCGGTAGGAGCGACCGGCCCTCCGAGGTGATGAGGACGTTAATATTGCAGGGGAATTCCATCTGGTGGTAATTGAAGTCATAATCCACCTTCTGCCAAGTGATCAGGTTACCCAGGGCTGTCACATTGTGGACACCTAAGAAAAGCAAGAACAAATTCTCTGACTACTGGACCTAAACAAAAGTCAGACCCCAGTTGTTTTGTTTCCTCCAATCTGTTTTTAATGAGATTTTTGTCTCAGCACAAGAATTTCTCAGCAAAATACGAGAAACTTCCAGAAAGTAAAACAGGGAGAAAATCCCACAAGAGAGCAAGCCTTGAGCTGTCTGAGAAGGCTGCAGACTGGCAGTGAGTTGAAGCAATGAAGCAGGATATGGAAACCACACTTTTGTAATCGAAAGTTATCACTGGGACACCATTTCCTCACTGTCTTAAGATCAACTTCTAACCTTCCAGATGAGTTTCTTTCTAAGAAAACCACCACACCACAAACATCTATCTGACCTGTTGTGTCAAGCTGTCCTTGCTCCAGCTGAGTCTCATCCACAACGAGGGAGGTGTTGCTGGCCAGCTGCAGCACGCCGCTGACCAGGCGGTTGGCCGCGTAGTCCTTGTGGGGGATGAACCGCGACTGGTTCATGTTCTCAATGGTCATCTGCAGGCGATAAGACTGCAAAGGGAGAAGAAACTCAGCAGCACATCTCTAGCTTCCCTGCTCAACTGCTCCTTGGAGTAAGAGCTGTCCCTGGGAACCTCCAGAGTAACTAAAACTTGTTACCACAACGCAGAACACTCTTGATACCCCATGGCCAAATGCTACAGACTGAAAAACCCCAAAGGAAAGCAATGCTGTTAAGGACTGGTCACCTGGATTGCATACCTAGGGCAAGCAAAACAAGTACAAATGATTTCTTGCAGCAATACAATTATTATGGCCCTGAACTGAATTAGTGTAACATTTCTGCAGAAGAGTATCCACAAACTGGGGACAAAGAGTGACAACATGGTAAGTTCAGGAAGACCAAGTAAAGTACACCGTGTCTGACTGTCAGTTTAAATACCTATGGGGATATGATTTTATCTCATATTTATCCTAAATGACCAGCTAAATAGAAACCTCAGCTGACAGACAAGCCCGTATCTCCATTTTTTATCCTCCCTCTACATGACAGCAGGAGCTGTTGTTTATGCAGCCTGCCTTTAATTAAAATCTTGTTTATTTGCTCCAACAACTAGCCCAACATTTACCACCAGAAACATGACAGCACTGAAAGGCCATTATTCTTACTGCTGGAACAAGCTGCTGGATGATGTGGTAGATGTGCTCTGTGAAGATGCTGTTCCTTGGACATCCACTCAAGTTGACTGTGAACTTTCCCAAAGGAAGCACATCTCGTCTGGCGTAACTAAACCAGAAAGAACCAGGTTAGCCCAGCATCTGACCGATGTGGTGAGCAGAACTACCAACCAGTCTGGGAGCTGCCAGCAGCTCTGACAGCTACCAGGATACCAGCAGCAATAACCACCTTTTCTTCCTTCTCCAGTGTCCAAGGAGGTAGGTGAGGCTAAAGGCTGCTTTGGAAGGCTTTCTGCACAAGAGCAGCACATTTATAGTGCTCAGGATCCTGCCGTGTGCAGGACAGTCTGTTCTCCTCATGCTCTACTCAGTAAATGTACTGCATTTGCCTTTCTTGTGGCCCATCTCAGTTTCCCTGCTTATCATACTTGTTCACATCCTTCACCTGCCCTCAGCTTTCCTCTCCCTCTTACTGCAAACCTTCTCCCCATTCTTGACACCTTTCAACTTTTTTTGCAATACCAGTTGAGAGAGAAAACATATCCTAGTCTAAGTCTTATTGCATCACAGTCTCACTGGAAAGAACAAAGTGTGCACAGAATAAAAACAAAACCTGCATTCTTATCTTCAAGTAGTTATTTTTACATGGGGACAAAGGCTCAGGGCAGACTGTAATCAACCCCACCAGCAATCTTGTCAGCTCAATGCTGCTGCCCTGGTATCGTGGCTGGATCTCCCTCAACACCCCTGTTCTGCTGAGGCTGAGAGCAGGTTTGGGAAAGGTGCTGAATCCAATCACAGCTCTGGAAACACTTCTGTTAAACAAGGGTGTGCTTCACTACTCACTTTGTAGAAAAATTAGAATTTTTTAAGCCATAGAACAAGTAACTCGTTTTCCAGAAAATTACTTTTTTTGTTGTTGTGTTAGAAAATTGAATCAATTTTCATTTTGCAGAAAGACTAAAATGAAATGTGAACCTGAAAACTTTACTTAATCTCATCAAAACATATTGGCTGAAGTCACACACCTGAAATTTTCATGAGAAAGGATGTTGCTCTTTTATCTGGTGACAGTTTAAGCCAAGAGAAGAGAACATGAAGCACTTTAATCAGCCAGGAAGACAGATCACAAGATGCATGTTGCACTGCAGCATCAGCTCAGGTGGCAAATTTGTACCATGTGCTAAAAGGGGGTCCCTTGAACTTACCATTAAATCTGTCTACATTTAGTTCAACTCCCAAAATCTATCTTACAGTATCTTTTAACACCTGAACTGTAACTGCTGTAGTTAGTACATGTCACCTTTGAGACATCAGATGTATGTCCTAGTCAACAGGAGAAGCTAGAGATAAAAAGATGTTTTCTTATCTGCTTAGAAGTGTATTATTTGAACTATTTCTATCATTTATTTGCAGAGTGGTGAAGAACCCCATGAAAGTTTTCTTTTAAATGATCAATATGTAAATTCTCAGCAAGCATCTGAATACTTACACTGTGGAGATGAGATGCAGTATAAGGTACTCAGCAGCCAAACTGTCTCCCAGGAGGGCATGGGTGAGGAACCCAAGCAACTCTGCTCTCACTGGTGACAGCTCAGACATGAAATTAGAAACAACTGAAAAAAAGAGGAGAAAACAACAACAAAAATTAGAAAATATGCTGCTCCTCTTCCCTCTAAACCTTACTTTCCAATACAGTTTGATGAAGAAAAATCGTTATTCTGAAGCAGTCTAGTGAAAATCAACGAACATTAATTGGTTTTCCTGCTGAGCAATTACTGGCTTTGGATAATCTAACATTTCCTTGGAAATGTTTTCTTTTTAAAAATAAATATTGTGCAGTGCTTTTGCAGAAGGCTGAAAGCTTGAACCCAAATTTCTAAAGTTGATAGCCTAGCCGTACTATATTAAAGGCAGAAAAAAACCCAACCCCTTATATGTAGCACAGCTTAGGACAACCAACACAAAGCATGCAGAGAAGATAATGTCTAAATTCAATTAGATGTTTGTGTGCAAAAATTCAGTTAAAAAGAACAACATTCAAACAGGCCACAAAGAATATCATAGTTGCTTAAAAGCAGAATTGCCTTAATTTCTTGTCAGTATGATGTTTCATTACATTTTTGGAATGTTTCTTATTTTCCCTGTTACACTAACCTGCAAATCTAATTTTCCATCAATTAGATTTCCAATCTTACAAATTCTTACAGCTGAACAACCTGGTAAAATCCCTGGGCACACAGAATGCAAAACTGAGTTTCATATAAATGACATTTTCCAGAAAAATATTTATTTTTCTGGAAAAAAATCACAAACACTGGTACCTTCTCCAGCTCTGCAGTGTTTAATTGCTCCTCTCTTTAAGAAGATTTAAACTCAGACCCTACCATTGATGAATTTGTTTCTGAGCAAAGAAGTATTTGTTCACATGCACCAGAAAGCCACATTTACATGCAAGCTGAGAGAGGTCAAGCTCAGATACTCACAGGTTTTGCTTTCCTCTTCATTAAGGCAGACAGGCAGTAAGGGGTTAATGTGTTGTAATTTCTGTGCCAAAATCACGTGGATCCTTGGAACTAAGGAGGCTGGAGGACTGTGCACTCTCTGTTCTTCTGCAGTGTCCATGCACTCCATAGGATCCAGGGCTGAGCTGTCTCTAGGGAAGGGCACAGCACCACTGGGCTCAGAAACATTGCACAAAAATTTCTCTCCATCTGACCAAGAGTAGTTGGAAGCAGGCCAAGAACAGAGCAGACTGGAACAAACACCACCCCGTCCCAGCTCCTGGTAACTCCTCCCACACTTAAACCACATTCTTTAGTATTGTGATGAACACCATAAATGCAGAACCACAGTTATCTAATGAGACAGAAATGCCAAAGCATGCTTGATCAAAAAAAACCCCAAAAAACCCAAAGGAATATTTTCAGAAAATAATCAGATCTCACTTTGCTGAGAAAAAAAACAAACCCAAGCAACCAAAAAACCCCCAAAACATCAAAAACCAAAACAAAACCACATTATTTGCTGCACCACTGAACAAGATGTAGCTTCAAATAAAGTGTGAGACACTGTTCTGTCCAGCATGTACTGACTGAATGAAGCCTAAACAGTCACTTTTAAGAAAATTAGTTAATGATTTGTTACATTTGCCTTGCATTATATGGGATTTTCATATTCTACCAGGTTCCAGAGCCTGACACAAGACCCAGACAGCCACAGAACAGTTTTGTCACTGGCTGAGTGAAAAAATGAGTAAATAAATCCCACTGTACATGAGCTCAAACTTGAAGGTATTTCCCTCTTAATTTAAGGGTTCAGATGCACGTGTTGCTCCCCCTGATGATGCCTTACAAGATTCCTTCCAAGTGGGTTTCATTTGTTACATAGAAACTAACATCCCTAAAGTGACTGTTTCAGATGATAGCAAAGTTCAGTACAAATGTAATCAGCTTGTACTGCTTTTAAAAAGCTGAAAGACTTTGTAACTCCAAAGCCTTTTTAGCAGTCCACCAGTGGTCCATCTTCTCTTTCCCTGAAAAGCAACTGCCTTTGTTTGCATTCAAAACATTGTTCAGTGCCACCAATTTGTCTATTTGTGATAGAATGACATGCAAGATAAAAACCCAGTTGAGTGACCAACTGGGCTGCCAGTCTGGGATTAGCTGTCAGACAGATGGTAACCAGAAGCAGCTGACCAGGCTGAGTTGATTTACAAGCAGCTGGAACTATGAAGGATGGGAACTGCACTCCTGCTATTGTACTTATCAGAAAGATAAAAGTCACCAACAGAACTAATTGAAAGTGCAATGGTTCAGACACCATCATGGCTTCAATGTTAAGATATGGCAACAGTTTTATTCTTTTAATTGACTTCTTGTGTCCCTCTAGTTTAGTTTGTATTTTCTCAGGCATGTAATTGCTCAATGCAGGTATATCAGTGGTCTAGTGTGATGATATACCTTAATTAATGAAAAAATAAATTCATTTTTACTCATTGTGGTCACTTTAACTCTCCATGCAGACATGCTAAGTTTTTTGTTTGTTTTTTAATATTCTTCAGAGCTGTTTATGGTAGCAACTTAAATGGACTTAGAAATTATTTCAGAAGGACATTTTATAACTTTAAAGCCTATCTGAAAGCTTTGCTGACTATTCACTCAAGGTTTAATAGACATGAAAGAGTACAACAAAACATTTAGCTATAGAAGCACTTTCTGCTTTATAGACTGTACAACAATCTGAAAACAGATGCCTTTTGTATCCAACAGTATGGACATATCAGAGTACAATGGACTTTGGTTTCCAGGACAGTACATCTAACACTTTCCACATCAAGCTTTTTCTAAGAGACAAAATTCACCTTTTAAGCATAACTGTGATGTATTTACACAGTTCCCTGCCTGTATTAAGGGAACAGGAAAAAAAAAAAAAAGACATTTGCTGACTGAAATCAGAAGTTCCTTCATTTCAGGATCACACACAAGGGAGCCTTACCTCTCCTCATTGTTTACTATGCTCAGCACTGGGTCCACAGACAAAATCCCAAACACCTCGAGAACATCGTTGACTTTGAAGCTGTCCCAGCTCTCATAGACCTGCCACGAAGAGAAACCAGAGTCTGTGATTGCACATTCCACTTATTAGCATTCTTGTGCTAGACAAATGTAAACTAGTTTTCTCATCTGATGTATCAAGATTTGCTGAGTAGGAGAGCATTTCACACAGTAACAGCAGAGAAATGTGATGGAAGTGTCATGGTCCAGACAGTCACTTGTATGCCATTTCAAATACAATTTAAAAATGTGTAATTTATTGTTTTTTTTTGGCTTGTTCCATCACAATTTTCTTCTTTTAGAGGGCAAATCCTAAAAGCAAAATACCAGGATTCAATACCAGCCACACTCAAGTGTCTATTACAGGAATTTATTTTTAACTAAGAGTAGTGAGAATGTGCAAGGTCTAGTAAATGCTGTTGAAAGGTTTTAGCAATTCAAGAACAGCATTTATCTGTAGAAATAAAATTCTGGACCTGAAAGACAATTTCCATGCCTCAAATCCAACACTAGATTATTTCCATTCTATCTTCTGATTCTGTCTGCCTCACTGGCCACCACTATGTTCATCATCTTGCCATTTCTGTTACCTTTACAAGACAGGCTGGTCCCTTCTCTCCTGGCAGTGGGAAATTTAAGTCAAGTGGAGGGGAGCAGTTGGGAGAAACAAGATGATGACCTGCAGAAGCTTCTGTTTCTAATCTCTTTGGCTCCACACACCCATGGATATCACCTCCACTGCCTGAAAAATACAGGAGTCAGAGGTTCTTTAAAAAGAATAAAAGTGAACAACTTTCTTTTGTAAGCAACACAGAAATAAACTAATTTACAGGATGACAGAGATGAAAATATTTAATAATGTAATGCATTTGAGAGAAGATACAATTAATCAGAATAGGAAAGTCTCTTCTTAAAGATGGGTTCTTAAAGATGAATGTAATGCATCAACAAAACAGTTGACATTACAGTGGGAAATGAAACAAAACCTCCTAAATTCCAGCCTGCTGCTATAAACCCTGTGCTGTGTAAGGGCAACACACAAGTGCTGCTGTACAAAATACCACTTTTAGGAATTAACTCCAGAAATTGCTACCAACAGGTCACACGATGTGCACACCACACTGTTGGCTCTCCCACATCACTCCCATGTAAACCTGATGACTTTACCAAAGCCACCAAATTAGTTGTGGAAATTCAAACTCCTGCAAACGTTTCCATTCCTGATAATGAAATTTTGGGCAATTCTGAAAAGGCATCATGTTAACTATTCATCACTAACACCTATTACCCATATGTTGCTCTTTCTGTTTAGATGGGTGTAGATCCATGTCCTCATCTTCTTCATAGCTCCTCTTGTGGCGACTGGGTGTGTAGGATGTTGAAGGACTAACTCGAGCTTGGCTGGCACTAATATAAGCGTAGCATTGTGGGTTAAGGACAACCACAGACTCAGCTGAGAACATTCAAGCAAGTTAAATGGGGTTTGTTGTTTCTTTGGGGGTTTTACTGTTTTTAAAAAACCCAAAATGTTCTTATCCCATACTGAGCAAGACACTGAAACTATGATTCCAAGTGTTACTTGCACACCATCTCTTTAGATACCTAAATAACCTGCTTAAAAAGAGTAGAGCAGTCACTGGCTTTGTTGAAAATAGACAGTAAAAATCAGAGTGCTAGCCTACTACCAGTGTAAGAACTTTGCATTTTTAGTACATTGCTGCAGTACTTTGCTGGAAGCTTCATTCAGTGACTAACTCTTATCAATCATGTTATTACAAAAACTGTGTTAGCTTCATTTCAGATCTGCACTGGCACTCTGTGCCAATGACAAGAGCTTTATTACATTCTGAACTCCAAATATGAAATAGCAATTCATTACAGATTTACCATCATATTCTTATTTTACAAAATGCAACGTATCTTAAGGTTTCTAGACCTTTCCCCCCACTCTCTTGGAAGAGAAAATAATATATAATTCATAAAAGGTGTTAAAATAAGCATCCTGTATCAATTTCACTCAGAAAACTCAACTTTCAGTTACTAGGAGAAGCTAAAAATGGTTTGTTACTCCTCCAAACGTACTCACTGAGAAAATGACATGCTGGGGTGAAACTACTAAAACCACAATGCTTCAATTTTCCAGGAATTACTGCCTTAACATGCTCAGCTACAGATGTTTTACAGGTTCTTGTAGAGACTCTCACTATGGAATTTTCCTGATGTAATCAGAAAATGCAAATGGAATGCCCATTGTTGAATGTTAGTTTTTTTCTAAGCATTTGCAAATTGAAATTAACAGAAATTTTCAAGTCCCTTCCAGGGAAACAAGAAAATCTAGTCTAAATATCCCTATTAAATCAAGAAGCAATACTCCTAAATTAATTTACATCCTCTTTGTGCATACAGCACACCAACAAACTTATTCTTTTAAAATCTAATGAATGAGTTGGCAATTACTGTTTGTCTAACAGAGCATTAGCCCAGTCCAAAAAAGATATTTCTTTCACCCATGCTGATTCACCAGGCACTGGAACGCAGTAGAATGTCTGTCTCTCTGAGGTGACAGTTTGTGAGGAGTTCAAATCAATTTCCTGCTGAGGCTGAAACAGCAAGAGAAGTTTTGTTAAAGATCTCACTGGGGTTTGTTTTCTTTAACCTAATCCCACAGGTTCAGTTAGTCAGAAGTTACAACAAACGTGCAGGACTATGTACTCATGGAATAGTGAATCCCAGCTGCCTCTGTCTCTGCTGCTTGGAAATCAATTGCACTGCACCACCAAAAGGAAACTGTTTTCCATGGCAGAAAGTTTCAAGATCAAGAGCACCCTCGCCCCAAGCAAAACTTGATTTTACATCAAGAGGAACAGCTTGAGCCTGCTGAAGTTGGAATGGCCACGAGCAGTTAAGATTATTCTGCTTGCTAAACTTGAGATTAATTCTTGCACTTTAACAGCAGTACCTCCAGGAATCCATTTGCAAGTTCCAAGTAAGTGAACTTATACACTCCACCTTTCTGTCTAAAAATCATCTCAAAACTCATGCTACTTACCCCACATTCTGCCACATCTCTGTATTTACCAAAATGCAAAACCTGTCAAGAAAAAGGCAGTGTGATTATTCTGTTTCTGCTATTCAGCATCCTGACTACCAATTAATTACATCAAATCAAAAAACCTTTCATTACTTTAGTAATTATTCCTCAGCAGATATGTAACAAGTGGTACCTCACTGATGCCATTTGATTAACTACTATTAAATAGTGTCCAGAATTCATAGGCTTAACTAAGAAGCTAGAGAAATACGAGGATGAGAATGGATGAAATGATAAACAGTTACTGAAATAATAAATGAATATTTTACTTACACGTGCATTTGTGTTTGGGTCCACTGTTTCATAGACTCCCATGTAAAACTCAGGATCAAACATGTCCTGAACCATGCAGCGGAATTTCACTAAACTGTTGGGTTTTAGGTAGTGTACAGGAACATCATTCAAGGATGGAACCTGTAAAGAAGAGCTTGTTCTAAACATTTTCTAAAGAAATGCTCTAAAGTAAACCCAAACCAGCACAGAAACCATCATCAACTTATTCTCTGATCATCCAGTATATCCTACTGTTCAATTACTTGCCTCAAACCCTGTGTTGTTGCTGTGATTAATAGCCTCTGATAATGCATTGCCTCATTAGGTAACATAATTACTAATTTCCAAGTCCCTCTCCTGCCCTAAAGTGAACAGTTACAGAGTGTGTGCATCTTAACACCAGAGGTTTCTGCAATAGCTGTTACAGATAACACCAGACACTTAACAGCTCCCAAATTCTTCCAGTTCCAAAGCCACCAGTCAGATTTGTCAATGCTGATACTGGACTATTGAAGAAATGACTTTCAGTCATTGAAGCTGTATGAAAGTCATGCAGTATTTGAAAACAACACTTAAACTGGGAATTACTGCAGCTGGAGTATGACAGAATTAATTACTTATTCCCAGTTAACAGCATTTGTGCCCTGTATCATGTACCAGTGGTACCATAGCAATTGCATGCATGACTTCTTAGAACAAAAGGCTGTGGAAAAGCCATATGTTAATTTCCAAGTCCATGCTGGGGGAGTCTTTTTCACATATGTTTACATGACAATGGAAGAACAGAAGGAAAAAAAAAAAATAAATCTATGCCTGGGCACATAATGTATCTTGAAATAATGAGACTTGTGATAAAAATAGTCTTCTGATTTTGAAGAGAAAAAAAAATAAATCTTTGTTAAAAAACTCCTCATCAAAACATTAAAATGGAACAAAAACCAGAAGTGTCCCTATGGGTAATGGCATTTTAACAAACACATATTCACTCCTTTCCCTTAAGTATGAAAATGTCCTTTCAGTTCCTTCTAATGTTATAAATTTAACATGATTTTGCCATCTACACTTTGATTTAAATCGTCACTGAAATATTAATTACAGAATGCTCTCCCTGACAGAAAAGAAAAAAGAAACCTGATCATTTTCACTTGTTTTTTTGGCCATAAATAGAACAGATCTGATATGTTTCTAATCCACTCAGCAGTGTTCCATGAATCCATTTTCACCACAGGCCTACAGGAAGACTTGGGCTTCTAACTCAAGTGTTCATGCTTTATTTTTAAACCTAAAGCACAGCTGCCTTCCTAAACTGCAAAAACCAGCTCTGATCCAGTCTAATAAGGCAAGGTTTAACTAAAAGTATTTTTTCCTAAAACCTGAAAGCCCAAGCAGCTATTTATTCAACCCACACAGTTTGCAGCATCAGAATAAAAGATCATAAAAGAAGAGGGTTATAAACAGCAGCTCAGAAACTTGTGGTGTGTACACTTAGTGCAGACTCACAGTAGACAGGGGTGACATTAACGCCTTCAAAAATGACAGCATTTGTCAGCTCCTGCCATCTACTGGATTGTACCACAAACTAGCAGCACTCGGCAGTTATGGCCCAGGGCAAAACAGCAGAGGGAGGTCAAGTGGATTGGCTTTTCTGGTTTCAGTGGGGATTTTACATCCTTGCTCTGCACACAGATTAAAGCAACCAAAATGTAAATAACTTATTACAAAGTCTAGCCCTGAAGTTGGGCAGTGCACTCATGACAAAAACGAGGAGCTTCTAAAAAGTATGTCACTGCAATAATTCAGAGGTAAAAATGATAGAAATTGCACAAGGACTAACTCTAGAAGAGTAAAACAACCTTACCCAGTTAGTAGCATTATTTTCTTTCAATTTCTCCTTGAAGTATTCAGTTACCTTTTTTTCCCAATCAGAGTTTGGATCGCTTTGGGCTACAAAAAAAGCACATTTACGTGCATATTAGCATCGTGTAACAGACTCTATTCAACATTCCCCTAACACGGTAAACCATTTAAACATTTACTTCCATTCTGGTCAAAGGACTGCACTTTAGACTACTTTATGCCGCTTAAAATTGCACCGACTCCCCACCTCAGAGCCTTTCAGGCAAAGCAAGGCAGCTCAGTCGCTCTCTGGAAGCGAGTCAGAGCTCAGAAACACGGCAACAGACCCAGCGAGAGGGTGGAGGAGCTGAGGTACCACTTTCTTCTGTACGTTCACTGTGGACATTTCTATTTCAACGTGCTGTAAGCGAAGATCCAGCCTAGCACAAATAGCTTCAGCTGGTGGCACTGGTAGTTACCACTGCTCGGTAACCCACGTAGCCCGCATACACGGCTCCTGAACCCCAAGGTACCCCAAAGCTTTGCCTTTTTTTCCTCCCCTTCACCCTTCTGCCAAGCCAGGGCAGACCTCGTCTAGGGCACCGCGCAGCTTCAGGCCAGGACCCCGGCCACCAGCAGCAGCCAGAGGCCTCAGGAACGCGGCTCCCGCCCGTTCGCGGCGGTGAAGGAGGAAACAGCCACCGGGGTCCCTTCGCGGCTCAGCCGGGCGCTTCATCACCCCCGCTCCTCTCGCTCTCCCCCCGCCACACCCGGGCCCGCCGCTCTCCCGCCACCACCCCGTGAGGGGAAGCCCCGTCCGGCCGCCGCGCGGTTCCAGGCGCCCTCCCGGCGGCCAAGCGGATCCCGATGCCGGCCTCTCCCGGGCCGCGCTTACCGAAGATGCCCTGCACGATGCTGAAGGGGTTGTTGAGCCAGTCGGCCACGCACGGCATGGCGGGGGGCGCGCGGGGGGAGGTTGTGGTGGTGGGGGGGCTTTTGTTGGGGTGGGGGGGTGCCCAAGGATGTTGTATTTGGTTCCGGGGGCATCCTGCAGGAGATTATTTGGGTCCTGGGCGTTTTATTAGGGCCTGGGGGCTCCCCAGGATATTTTATTTGGATCTGGGGGCATCCTGCAGGAGATTATTAGTGTCA
>JANHGL010022493.1:0-35948 GCA_024611195.1 Ceyx melanurus | reverse complement strand
TCTTAACATATAGGGCAACTCCCCCACCCCTCTTTCCTCTTCTGTCCCTTCTGAATAACTTATATCCATCAACAGCCCCATTCCAGTCATAAGATTCATCCCACCACATTTCAGTGATGGTCACTAATGTCATAGTCTTCTAATAGCATAGTGGCTTCCAAGTCCTCTTGTTTGTTGCCCATGCTTTGTGTATTTGTGTAGAGGCACCTCAGCTGGGCTGTTGACCATATTGTCTCCCCAGGGAAACTCCCCTTTATTCCATTTATGTGTCTCCCTGATGCTTCCCTGCTGGCAGCTACTACCAGAAGGGGGTCTGTGACATCACTGTAACTCCCTGACTGCATTACTTTGTCCCCAGCATGCTTCTGGGCAACAGACTGATAGCCCTTGTGAGTCCCCCTTTGTTATATATAGGCTATTTGTCATCAAAACTTGTACTTGCTAGGTGAATTTTTAAGATCATGGAAGATAATGTTCCTAAATTGCTTATATAAAGTGTGACGAATAAATAATCTATTTGAAATGTGAGTTATGGAGAATTCTGTCAAAAAGGTTTTTATTCAAAATTATTCCAGTAGGTGTCACAGTTTAGGGTCAGGGCAACCCCTAGTCCGATAACAGATGCTCTCTTTTAACTTCCTCCCCTATGGGGAAGAGAAAGGAATAAGGGAGAGAGACTTAGTGATTAGAAAAGGAAACAAGAACAATTTTAATTAAAATAACAATAATGGAATACATACAAATATCTACAAAACCAGTACCAAACCCAACCCCCCTGATGGTAATTACATCACCGTCACTGGTGCTGTGGAGTTGGCACAGGGAGAGTCCCAGACTGGGCCCCACAGCATATGGGAGCTGTGTTCAGGAGCTGGATTCTGGCACCAGGTTCAGGAACACACCAATCGGGATTGAAGGCAATATGGACAGAGTCCTCCTTGGTGCTCTGAGGAGGAGAATCCCTCAACAGAGGAAGAACACCAACAACCCGGGCCAAGAGCCTAACCCACCAGCTAGAATGCTTGCTTAGCTTGCATGCTTTTTTCTCATGCTTAGACACCCTCTGGATCCCTGAGCTTTCTATACTGGATATGACGTCTATGGGCTGGAATACCTCGTTGGTCAGTTTGGGGTCACCTGTCCTGTCTGCTTCTCCCTGAAGGTGCAGTCTTCCACTTTCTGCACCCCCAGTGTGATACACAAGTTCCGGCAGTGGCCTTGGTATCCTTGGTAGTAACTCTAAACATAAGGTGTTATCACTGCTAGAAACAGACACTGTCTGCAAGACATGTTGCTAACTTGAGACAGTGCAGTTAGTTAGAAAACCTGAGCTGAAAAGTAAAATCACTGAACAGAATCTGTTTGGTTCTCACTCAAACCAGGACAGTAGGTAAGTTGTTTAATTAAAGGAGAAAATATAAGTGTTGCATAGTATAGTCTGGAACACAAATAGAATAATACTGAATAATATTTGAGTGTGTGTGCTGACTCCTTGCAATAGTTTTGGAGGATGAAAATGGCCATTCAAAACACTGTGATCCACTGTAATCAGTATTCCCAAAATTATAGGTAAAATCTTCACGAGATTTATCAGTGAATGTTTGTACCTTTACTCTTCCAAATTTTTATGGAACAGTTCATCTTGCTTGGTGGTGTAATGACAGAGATATATGTGAGCATGTATTGTGTATATTTGTAAACTTTATTGCTGCTCTGTATTCAGAGAATTTCTGTGTGATTATTCAACTGAACAGACTTTAAGCACTCACATAAATTACATAGTTTGTCCAAAACATCCAGATTTTATTTAATGTATGGTTTTCTACGCATTAAGGAAAAACTTGAATGCTATAGTTGTGCTTACTTTCTAAAAGAGTGAAGCATGTCATGTACTTTACTAATCATTAGTAATATATAATCTATTTATACCACTTGGTGGTATATGTCACACATACCATTATTGCACTGTATCATTTTTATTTTATAAAAAATGCTTTAGAAACAACTTAATCAGATTGTATGGAATCTGTCAAAAGAGGTCAAGCTTTCTGAACTGCATTGTTCTCCTTGCCTTACAAAGCAACGTGAAAAGACAGTAATGACTGAGCACCATTATTATTTCTAACTGAAAATCTTGAGGTATTAATAAAATTATTTAGTCATTCTACAGTGTGTAATATGCAATTCTCTATAAATATTGTCCTGAGAGCTCTATAGACATATTTGCAAGCTTGTTTTCATAGTAAGTATTATTACATATGGCCTATGGTTAACTAAGGAATGTTAACTCCCTGATAAGGTATATATTTAATGAGTGTAAAAATATGTCCCCTGTGTGAAGCTTGAATACAGTCTTACTTATGCTTTTATCTCTAGATCACCTAAAGCTTTACAAGGAGGGACCACCAGGTGGGTGGAACAGTGTAATGTTGTCCGTCTGTGTCTAGTCTTTGGTCTCATTTGTTAATGTAAAGGCAATATTGAACTTTACTTGATGGAATAAAAATGGTAAAGACAGGGACTGCATCACCTGCCACTGTTCAGGACTAAAAATTTTAATAAAGACTGTAGAAGTTCTGTAATATAGATGAGGAAATGTTTTCAGAATTCTATTGTAAATTACTTTGATTTTAGTGGTCACCATCCCCCTAAAGTCAGTGGAAGAAACATAGGTTGATTTCTCTGGCTTTCAGATCCATCCCACAGTGCTGAGTATGAAATTTTGCAGTTAAGATTTGAAGTCCAGTGGAAAGAACATCACAATTGAGAACTGGTGTATTACTTTCTCCTCTTCTCCCCTCTCCCTCCCCCCCTCCCCAACCTTGTCTGTGAGCAAACTCCAGGTAAATATAACCCCCTAAAGAGATAATCTAATATGCTTATTAATTGGGTTTGTTATGATCAGGCAATGTTTAATCTAAATACTTTTTAAACAAAGACTGTAGGTATAGAGAAAATTGAGCTTGCAGAGTTCTTTTGGAGTTGATGAGCTATGGTCCTTCGTTGTGAGGTGTATGTAATATAAAACTGAGTTAACAACTGAATTTAAGCAAAAAACCAAGTTGAAGTGAATTAAATAATGAGAAGTATTGTAGCAGCATACTTTTACTGATTTGAAATAAAAAATTGCATGGGAACTTGCATGGGAGCTTGTTTTGCAGAAATAAATCCTGTTTACTATTTTAGTGCTAGTTAGTTTGGAAGGATTAAAGGGATGACAGCTTTTTACTTTTCCATAACTTTGATGTATATGAACACACACTGGACCTTATCCAAAACAAGAGCACTTTTAACACTGCCAAATAAACTGATAACAGCATTAGCAATTAATTAATAGGGATGCCTTTTGAAGGAAAAAAGAAGCTTAGTTGTCCTTTAAGAAAGGGAATGAATTATGTTAACCTGATTCATGGACCTTTATTTCAGACATTAGCCCTGTTGTGTCTTTCTGCACTTCCGTATCTTGCCAAGAGCAACACATGCAGGGCCCTGGTCATTATAGGATTTTGAATGAAGCTTAAGGAACTTACTCTGTACAAATTTTCATGACATGGAAACTTACTTTAAGTGCTTTTTCAAATTATTGAATTATTATTGAATATGTGATAACTAAGTGAAGCTGATTTGAATCTCCTTTTAACAGGGATTTTCTGATAGTATTCCTTTGTTTTTTCTACAATGACTTGTCTCTTCTGCAGTTGCTTGCTTAAGTAACTGACATAACTGAATAAGGCATATATCAAAGCATTTCAGTGAAGAGAAAGTGACATCTTATGCAGGGTCCTTCTGTGACAGCTGAGGCAGAAGGTTATTTTTTGGTGGCATTTTGGGTAAAGGCTGACCAGATTCTTTCTGGTCTTATGAAAGTAGTGAACCTGTCTACTTTTTATAAATGTGCTGGGTTTTTTGATACTGAGTTTATAAAATCTATAATATACATAAAGTACTCTTAAATTTTGATCTGCCTTTTTTTTTTTTCTAAAATATTTGAATAAAAGCTTCCTACGGATAGTCTCAACAGATGAAATAACAACACCCTAGTGATTAAAACACCATCTTTGAAGAACAAGGAGTGTCTTCTGAGTCCTTTGTTTAGTGTCATGTATTGCCTCAGTATCTATATCCTGTCTTTTATTTCTGTAAGTTGAGAAATATTCATTATCTTGTATATGCACGCTCATTATTTGTTTATTCATTAAGCAGTTTCCTGTTCTCACAATTCTCAAACAAATACAGTAGAGCAATCTGCTAAATTAAACCTTTGTAAGGATTATGTTTTTGGGGGTTTTTGATCTTTTTTTGTAATTGAGTTAGGAATACTAGATTTTGTTGGTGAATATTCAAGTGATTATTTTACAAGACTTGCAAACAAAACTTATGACCAGGATAGACTTTTGATGCAGTATAACACTGAAGAAGTTAGTCCTTAATTCTACCGTGAAGTACCAGTTAGAAGATTATGCAAGCGGACATAATTTTAGAAGAAATCCAAAGTACTTTCTTGTCCTTTTCTGCCCCTTTGAAGTTTCATGAGTGGTCACTGCTGTTCGTTACAGCTTCATGAATACTTCGTAGGAAATAAGACAGTGTTCAGACATTTCTGCATTAATTCAAGCAACTAATTTCTGCATTAATTAAAGCAACTTAGAATGGAATTTGTTAGAATTTCCCTGCACGTAGCATCAATTATCTCTAGTTTTGGAATGTTATGTTGTCTATATCAACTGTCACTAAGTGGACTTCTGACAGACTCATCCCTCCACAACAGTTCAGTTGCTACTATTTCCCATTCCCCTCACTTGAACAGATGGATTTAAGGATGCTTGTATTGCTGTAGAGGTCCTAGAAGCACTTAAGTGGCCTCTCAATACCTAGGATTCACTGCTTTCTTGGAGACTGGGCAAATGATCAAGCTATTTCATTTCCCCATCCCATAAAAATCTCATGTACCTTTCAAGTAAACAATGTCTGAGAACTGTTTGTGAAACAGAAGAAGAAAATCCTACCATTTATCTCTATCCTAACAGGCTGGGATTCTGAGGTGAAAGAATTCTAGCCTATACAACTTCTTTGCCACAGTAGACAGTGTTTACTGATCAGATGCACAGCTCAGATTTTGAAGTCTTCTGAATTTGTAACTAAAAAGATCAGAGAGGTAATAAATTTTTAATTCTATTTTAAAGAGGACTTCTCAAACTAAACCTCCATTCAGTGTCCTTAACACTTCACTATTTTAGCTCAGCTTTCTCTGTAGAAATGCTAGACCCAGGGGCCACAAGTTATGGGTCTGTTGCCTGGAGACCATGTTTATCCTGGAAGGCTAAGGTAATTGCTAAAGCCGAAGAGTTGGGGCAGTAAATGCTGATGGACACATTCTCATTCAGGTATCAATGGCCTAATAATACTAGAATATGCTGCTGGTTTAGATACTTGGTTTTTATGATGAGTGTAGATTTGAGCAGTCCTGTATTGTACTTTTTATTTACAAGGTTGGCTTTGAGCGACAAAACTGTGGAAAACACAGTGCTTTAAAAATGAGTCCAATATATTGAATATAACTTCCTTTGTTTCAGATTATTCTGTGATAAAGTTTAAAACTCATAGTTATAAAAATACAATAACCATTAAAAAGTACATGTTTTTTGTATAATTTAGCTAAGGACAAGCAACATTTCTCTATTGTTTTACCTTGTTCCCCCATATGTAAGTTTTGGTATCTCTTTTTTGGTATCTCTTTTTTTTACTTTTGTTTTAAATTGCTCTTCAAACTTATGTGAGTAAAGTATTCTGCTGTTGCATCTGTACACTCAAAAGTACTTTAGTGTATCTGTATACTCTGCTCCAGCAGATGTGATGTATAAATTATTGTAATAATTTATGTATCACATGCTGCTTTACAACATGTGACACTGTTGTTTTCACACAGTCGATGCTTGTGATTCTATAATGAATTCTATTTCTGCCTTCTTAGAGCATTTTAAGCCCTTTGTTCACCTCTGGTTCATCTCAGTTATTCACCCATTTTTAATTGTTTGGTTTTGCTTCTTCAGTTTTTCCATTGTGCTTCCACAATAATTCTCTTATCTGTTTACATACTATGTTTGCTTCTATAACAGGACACAGAATTGCTTCCTCATTGCAGTGGATATGTAGATAAAACACAGTCTTGTTTCCTTCTTTCAATCTATTGCTTTATTGTGGATATTAATTACATGCTCTAACTGGACTATTTCAAATATAACACCTTGTGATGAAGAAAATATTATTTTAAAACCTTTTCATTTAGATCCAGGTTTCTTTTCCTAATATCCTGTAACCTATTTAGTTAATATTATCTTTACATGATCCATGTTACCAACATGAAATCATGAAGCAGACTGATACCAAGCGTGGAAGCTAGCTAAGGAAGAATGTTACCAGTTTTGTACTGGTTCTGTCTATACCATTGCAGTGTTCAATACTAATATTCTTCTTTTAAATCAGAGAAAATACTAATTATAAATAATTTAACAGCATAATGCTGTTGTATGGATCTCCATGTTATGGATGTTGTGGAAAATTAATTTTGTCAACTCAGAGTAAGTAACTGTAAGAAGAACTGTAATCAACAGTATGGAACACATTCTTTATGGTGAAGCCTATGAGGGCTAATATTCTTTCAAGTGGAGAAGGATTAGTCAAGGGGGCATATGATGGAAATCTCTAAAATCATAAGAAACAGCAAATTGGTAAATTATAAGTGGTTGTTCACAGTTTCTTCCGGCAAAGGAATTGGAGGCATCAAATGAACCTAAAAGGTGGAGCTTCAAAATAAACAAAAGGGTCTTTACCTAATGTCCAATTAATTCTGTGCTGCAGGATGTTTTCTGCTTGCAGGAGTTTTTTAAGGAGTTTTATTTTAGTGAAACATTTTTCACTCCACTGGTATTTTAGAATACGTTGCTAACTATCAGCAGATATAACAATATTTTTATTTCAGACTTTATAATATGTATCCACTTTATCTAACTAACTTAGAAAAAACATGCAGTTTTATGAAAGCTTGCTATAGCTGCAGTGGGTTATAATTGTTGACTGAAGGAAGCATCAAGGTGCATAAGTAAAGAGTATGCCTAAATAGGTAACAAATTCCATCATTTATTACATTTTTATCAGGATGGAGTCCTCTCAGCCCAAATGAAAAAGTAAATTAGAAGTAGTAAATGTAAATTAAGAGTTAAGGTGGTTGGATCTGAATCTATGCAGTGATATTACTTTTTTTTGCTTGTTTGCCTTATGTAAAGGACCAACATTTTAAATTTTATCACTATTGAAATCTTAATTTGCTTGTCATAATTTCTCATTATAGGAGCACTTGCCATCCACTTTGTATTTTATTTGTTTGTTTCAAAAGACCTTCAGAGTAATATCTGCATTAAGGAGATCTAACTTATTTATGCCCTACACCAAGTGTCTCCCAGCAGGCTGTTTGGAGACCAGGCAAGTCCAACAGGATGTTTATATCACCAGCCTTCTGTTATCCAGCATAATGAAAGACTTGGAAACCTCAGCAAATACAACCCCCCCGACATTACACAAGCCAGGGGATGTACTGGCATAGAATACAGCAGAGTCACCCTATGACATAAGTTCAGCTTGAATCTATAATTTAAAGTGTGAAGAAGAGGGAGCCAGGCTTGGGAGCAGGGTAGGGGATTGGACCAGATGACCTCCAGAGGTCCCTTCCAACCTCAGCTGTTCTGAGGTTCTGTGGTAAGAAGCTTTATTTCCATGGTGGTCTTGAAGGTCCTTAAGATATTGCAGCACCAGGAAAAGGGAGGTCACACAGTTTAGTTGCAACCTTGTATCTCAGCTGACTCTGAGAACTATCCACCTATGTTAATGTGAATTAGCTAATAAGGCTGGACGAGCTACAGTGATTATCTGAGTGTCAGGCTGGCTACACGCAGAGCCACATGAGATTTCTTAAACCTGCCATAGTTAATTTGTTACCCGAGCAAATAACTCATTAATAATTTAGAGTTTACAGTATATCTGGATTGTTTCTGTAGTCTAAATGAATCTGGTTTTTGAGTTCAATGGAATTTTAGAAGTCAGTAGTCTGATCTATATTTCATTCACAGTACAGTTCCTTCCATTAACATGTCATTATTTTTTACTTTGTTGTTCTGATTTTATCATTCTAAGCAGGGTCCCAACACCATTGCATAATTAAATTTTACTATTTTGTTGCCAATATATTCAGAGACTAAATTTTGGAATTACATGGATGCAGTTATTTTTACCAATAACAGTCTTCAGTGTTTTAATGATTCAGACTGCCATCTCTATGTGCAGAATATTTTTTGGGATGTTAACTATTCATGTAGAATTATACCAAATTAAGGTTACTTCAAAAAAACCTGAAAAGTTATGGACATGAGTTACATTATATATAACTATAATTGTAATGTGTTCTCTATTACAATACCTTACATAAAAAAAATAAATCTTTGACAAGATGTAAAAAGGCATTTTACCAGGCGTCAGCTTCTAGCCGATAGATTATTCTACTTAAAAAATAAATACAATGGTAGAACAAAACAAAGGAAGCTTATGTTGTAGAATGTCAGTATATTGCATAGTCTATTGAATATATGACAGTATATCAGTTTATGATAAACTTGCTTTTATGTAGTAGCAGTATTTTAGGTAATGAAGTCATTTTATTCTTATAATCTACTACTTTATTAATAATATTTTAAACTGATAAAGAAACCAGAAAAGGACTGCTACTCTATCTTACCTCTTAAACAAAGCAATCTATAGAATTTATGTTGGAGCTTTCAGCTAGGAGAAGAAATGAAAAATACATACCAACTTAAATGATGGCATCTTGCAAAATGTCTGTCACAACACTGACATATCTTTAATTTAAAAAAAATATTTATATATTTTTTTTATGCTGTTAGGTTTCATCCATGGCAGTTCTTTCCATCATTCTCTGACTGCACAAACATTGGTGCCAAGACAAGAAAACAAGTAACAGGCATCTGGAATGGGTAGACCCTGGTAAAAAAAGCTACTTTTGGTGACAATGCAGGTCTATATCAGCATATGTGAACTTGCCCAAATGCTGACGAATGTTAAACATTGGGCAATCTCACATAGAAAGTAGATCTTTTGTTAGAATAGTTCTGTATCCTTCTGTCAGCAAAACTAAGAACTGGTTGTTAACAGCATTTTCAAAGCCTGTTGTTTGCTTTTGTTCTCATGTGACCTTAACGAGCTAAACTTCAGGGTGTTCATAAAGGTTCATGCCCTATAAACCGAGTGAATGCGTAGCCAGCTGAGGTGCCAGAAGGGTTGCAACCTTTTCTGGTAACCTGAGGCAGCTGTTTTGTTAAGTCCTGTTTAGGTGAATGGGTAAGCAGAGCCTGTGTTCAGATGGAATATCAGCAAGTCAAAGGAATTAAGAGCAGCAAATCTTTAAGTCCATAGACCTAATTTGTAATGATTCCAGAAGAGCAATGAGGCAATTTTCCCATGCTGGATGCTCCAAGTAGAGACCCATTAGAGAGGAAGGAGGAGATATTAGTGGGAATCACCTAAATATTCTATTTAGTGTCTTATAAAATATCAATCCCTCTTCCTTTTGATTTTGTATATAATTTCATCTGTATGCATATAGCTTCACCTGCATTTGGAAAATATGGCTTTGCATTAAAGGCTTCCGTGTTATACAGATTTTGAGGTGATGACCAGGTTATCTTTCCTTTCCTCTTTCTTCCATGTACTCTAAAGAGAAAAAAAAAAAAAGGCTGGGACATGGTGTGTGTGTGTGTATGTGTGTGTGTGTGTGGTAAATGTACCTTAGCACATTAATATTTTACAGATGATGGTTTGGTCCATGCTTTAACATTCTTACAGTGTTTTATTGTTTCTGCTTTTCCAGGGACCATACAAACACCTTAGTGCTTGGAAAGTAGTCTTCAGAGTATTTTCAATCCTTGTTTAAATAAAAAAAAATAATTCCTTTTCTTCAGTTGAGGAAGCAGAATCCAAGCCAGGGAACTGGAAGTACACTTTTGGATGAATTGTGATTTGGAAGCAGATAGAAGTGGGGCTTTAGTGCTCTAAGAATGATCTCCAGTTGCCTGTTTAGGAGGGCTATAGCTTCTGGGCCAACATCTTACAGAAGAAAGGTTTCTCTTAAATCATTACACAGCTCTAATGAAAGGTCTTCTCTTTCCTCATCTGGCCAAATGTAGCCATGGTATGGCTTGAGGGAAACCATAGTATGAGACCCAGATTCTAGAGGTCTGTTTGGTAAATTTACACCTTAACATTACAGCCATCACTAAACATGTTTAATCAATGCCTATTCTCCTGTTTTTTTCATTGCTGATTTAAATTTTTTTGGCCTGAAGTTTAATGCTTTCAATTTTGTTGTATCTTTAGATTTTGTTATATTCTTGCTAAATAGAAGGGCTATTTGATACCCTGTGAAGGTACTTAAACCCTGCAAATAATCTTCACCTGATAGAATTAAGGCCAATATTTCTTTCTGTCTCTAGCTGTGGGGTATTTTTCCAGAACTTCATTTGCATTTTTGATTTTTTTTAATCCATTTTGCCTGTGTATAGTGATTATATCTTTATAATATAATAATTATATAATAATGATAATATATATTATATATATTCCATATAAACCAATATATTAAATATGTTAAATTTCATGTGTGTGTGTGCATGCATATGTATGTCATAATATCAGCTCTACATGTATTTGTGAAGCTAAGCAAAGCTTAAGTTTATTGTTATTTCCATCTGATGCATCTTCCCCCTCATGTTACCCTCACAGCATGAATGGCCTCTTTCCTTTTTTCTCTGCTCTCAGAAACACCACAGAAAATCTGGTCAAATAGAAAATAATTCTAATTATTGTGTTCCAGTTTTATTTTCCTTCACCATTGTAAAAGGTCTTTTATTTGAAAGCCTACATCCGCATTCTGGACCCAGTGGTGTTCTGTGAAATATACTATGCTGAAGATGTCACATTGTTTTCATACTCCAATGGAATGTACTTTTTTTACTTTTACAGAGTACCAAGCTGCCATTTTGCATTTAAAGAGGGAACATAAAGAAGAAATTGAGACATTAAAGGTATACTTTTTGATCTTTTTATTTATCTTGCCCTAACTCTAGTGCATTTTGCAGAATTAAGTTGAGCAAACATGTACTTTACATCAAATGTGAAGAATTTGTTTCTTTCTAAAAGTTGATTGCCAACTCTTTTAAAATTAATCTAGTTAAAATCCATCCACACGCTTATATATGATGGCAAAAAGTAATTTTACTTTTTTCCTTTTCGTAGTTTTGCTTATTGTTGTACTCTTAATTTCTTCCCTTTAACACAGCAGTGCATTACTTTTGCATTTACTTATGTTAAGGCACTGGCATTTCACTATTCCTTCTTAATGAAACATACTTGGCAGAAGCAGTTTTCTGTAATGTTAGGCTGAAAAATAAACATGGTAATTCCACTTGTGAGACTCTGAAATTTTGTACTGAACATTCTTTATTGGTGTCTGGTTTTGTAAGTGGAAATTTAACCAACAAGCAAAGATTAATATTAGAACTCACTTTTCCTTGGCATGACTGACTGATAAGCAAAGTGATTTTGTCACAAAAGCTGGAATTCAAATGGCAGCATAACTTAAAGTAAATGTGTTTAAAGAAAAATTAACATCATCTTCCTTTCCAATTGTGATATATTGTTAGGCATAGCTGCACTGTGCTCTATGTGGGTCTGTGTGCTAAATCACAGAATTATAGAAATGTGGGTTGAAAGGGACCTCTAGAGGTCATCTAGTCCAACCCCCAATCCTTAGTATACAAGTCATTAAACACAAGAGAATCCACATTTTCTCTCTCAACATTACAGAATCATAAAATGTTAGGAATTGTAATGGACCTCAAAAGATCATCTAGTCCAATACCTCTGCTGGAGCAGGATCATCTAGGTCAGGTCACACAGGAACATGTCCAGGTGGGTTTTGAATTTATCCAGAGAAAAAGATTACAGTAACAGTCAGTTACAGTTCTGTTACCCATCAGTGTGAAGAACAGTAAAGCAAATAGAATGGAAAACCCCAATTACTAACAGGGGAAGTCTGATAATCCAGTGTATTGATACATTGACCACTGAATTAGGCAGATCACACATAGTAATCATCAGTCTAGTACAAGTACAATATATGTACAACACAGAGTATTTATGTCTTTGCATCTTCACAAAGGCCAGGACATAATGGACATAAAATGGACATAAAACTCATGTCAAACTGATCATGTTTTCTTATGTTGCATGTATTTGGTGATTATTTTCCTGTTTCATAATCTTTTTATCTTACACTATGTAGTTCCAAAGGAAAACCAAAAAAGGTGAGATGAATGTTTTATAGGCCTTTTAAGTAACAGCACTGAAGTGTAAGGTCTGTGTCATCATGATTAGAAAAATAATTGATTCAGAAAAATAATATGCTTTTTGTATGCATAATTCAAAGGCATAATTCAAATAAGATTTTTGGATTTTAATTTTGGAATTATTCATAAGTTACTGGAGTTCTTGCACGGAATTCTGTTTGCAAGTTTTGTAAGACTTTGCTTTCTTCTTCTATGGTGTTTTTTGTTTTATTTTGGTTGGGTGTTGTTGTTTGTTTTTTTTTTCTGCAAATCTGAGTGTCTTTGCTGTTACTTCTACTACCACTGCCTCCGTGTTTCTTTCTTAAGAGTATGCTGCGTGATTTTTTTTACCTCAGCCCAGCCTGGTGTAAAGCATCAGGTTCATAAAACGTGCATAGTGACTAAATTACTGAGAATTGTTGCCCTAGGATACCATTTCAAGTTTCCTGAAACAGTCTGTACACAAGTTGTGCTATGTAGTACTGATCAATAAATTACAGTATCACATGATCACAATACCACATGACTTATTAATGCTATGCCATCTGAACAGTATTCCTGTTATTTTTCTGTGTGACATTGACAATTAATTTCTTGTACTAGAATGTGACCCATCATAGATGCATCCTTTTTGTTTGAACAGTTGTTTTGGAGCTCTTTTATTTTTTTTCTGGAACATGTAGAATGCCATATGAAAATTTCTATACAGTCCCAGAGTGAAGATCTAAATAACACTTAGCCTGAAAAGATTTGATTCTTATTTTCTTAATATGTCCTGTGTCCAAAGAATTTCAACAGTAAGTTGCTCATTATGTGAAAAGATTGTTAAATCTTACTGCAGCATGCTGTTTCTTAAAATGAATGAAAACTGAATCAGATGTTGATACATGGTCCTGCTGCTTTGATAAAGCATTAATTGTTGGTTTTATGTTTTCATAGTTTTCTAAATGAAAGGATCTCATTTCAAACTTTTTCTCCCTTCTTTTAATAACATGTTGAAGAGGTTTTTTTCTCCCATGACCCTGAAGTCCAAACATTTTAAAGATGACATTTTCTTCTCTAAATCTCTGTTGTTAGCCTTTATTGTTTTGTCTTTAATTTCAAAGAATTTTTTCCTGGGTTTTTTGGTTCATTTAAAAATTAATGCTTTTCCCTGAAATCACTTCAGTCTGTAGTATTTAAATATAATGGCAAAGGGACATGAATAGGAGTGAGACCCTTATTCTTTGTTATTCCTCAAATCCCTAGAAAAAAAATCAAGGAGCCTTGGAGTGTATGTGTAGAGGACAGTTTTCAAAAATTATTAAACTGTCCTCTGAAGGTGAAAGCAAGCAAAGTTGTAGAACTGGTCTCTTGAAACCTGCATATAGTGGCATATAAGCAAGAGATCTGTTTAGCAATGGAAAGTGTCCTATATTTCTGATTCTTTTGGAAGTTATTTTCTTTCCTTAACAATGTGAATGAAATTGCTAAGGGATTTTTATTCTTTAACATTTATTATTTCTGTCTTCATTTCCTGTAAACTTCATAAGTACACAGGGTACAACCAGAACTTTACCCGTACCACCAGTTTGAAAGGATTGGTGCTGGTTCTGTAGATAGTTGAAGTTGCAGCAGATATAGCTATCTTGAGGGATGTAAAATTATCACTGGATAGATTGAATGACAGTATTGTGTGATGTCACCATCCTTGTTACCACAGTCACTTGAAGTTTTGATCCCTTTTTAATATCACATTAAATCAGTTCTAGTTAGGTAGCATGCATATTAAATGAAGATTACAATATTTTTTACACCTAATCAATTCTCGATGAATCTGTACCATGTCATTACATAAAAATCAGAATAATTCATAACACCTCTTAATGGGTTCATTAATGTCCTGGTTCATAATTCATCTGAATCAGCCACATAATAATCCTTAGAAAGGGTAATAGAGATACTTCGTTTTTACCATTTACCTATAATTATTACTAGTTGCTGTGTTCCAAGCATTTCTGTAATTTTTCACCTACTATTAAAAAAAAAATAAAAATAATAATAATAGAGTTTCAAAACATTAAAACAGTTTATGTTCTCCACTGAATTATTTTACTTTTTCTGCTCCTGCCACTAGATGTCAGCTAAGTCTTTCAGAAGTTCCTAAAGTATGTCACAGCTTTCTCATACTTCCTTCTGAACTGTGAGAGGGTGTGTGGTAGTAACATCCTGCTCACTATTTGTGGATGTGGCACAGTGTTAGTTTTAGGTTGGATATTAGTTTGCACATTATGGAACTAGAATCAAAGTTGCTCAATAGAAAATTAGTAGCTGTTATCACCTCAATTCTATTTTCCCTACAGAACCAAGTCTACACTATCTAATAAGCAACTAAGTAGAAGAAAGCAACTTAACATTAAATTAAAATATTATAAATAAACTACTGAATTCTGAAAGGAAGGAATTAACTTGAAGGCAATATTCTTATGGCAGTACTTAATTAGTTAATTCATCATATAGCTGCACAAGGGTGCAGCATACTTTTTATTTCTTTTGTCTGTGAGTTCATTTGATAAAATAAGTTTTAAAGTTTTTCATAATTTCTTCTTCCCTTTATCACAAAGGCACCAAATAACCGTTAATCTTCAGTTGAAAGTCTAGTATTCCACGTGGAAGACAGAATCTAAGTCCTAAGCTGTCCTTAACTCTGTACCCTATGCATGGATCTTTCTCTCTGATACGTTATTAGGCTTCCACCATCTCACTACATCATTTACATGTTCCCAAACTGAGAATAATAGTCATCAGCCATTAAGTACGGGTTTCAAAAATAATGTTTTATAATACAATAATACATAATACAATGTTTTATATGATTCACATTCTGTAATTTATAATAAATAGAATATATATTTGATAATAAAATATAAACTATAAATAGCATGTAAATGATAAAATAAACATTATATAATATTTCTACATCTCTCAAAATATCTCACTGCAAATTTTATAAATAATTATTTGTAGTTGCATCTAACGCAGTTATCAATATATCATTGAATTTAAGAAATAGTGAAAGGTCATGCAGTTAGTGTACAACTACCCATGACATGATGAATGAACAGGTTGGCCACATTTAGAGAAGAACGTATTATTGGATGTTCATAATGACCTTTTTGCAGCTCCTAGTTAAATTTGCATTCTTGCAAATGTTTCAAGATCTGAAATGTAGAAGGGGGTAGAAGAACTTGTTTTGTAAAAACAATTTCATATCATAGAGTTTGAAGCCCAGTACCTCAAAGTGCCACAGGAAAAGTATGAAAAATGTGGAAGAAAAAGGAATGTGAAAATCATAGCACCAGTCAAAATGGTCTAATAATTTCAAAATTACTCATTTTTATTTCATACTGAGACCAGAAAGGCATAAAAAACATTTTCTTAGTTATCAAGCAAAGTAATAAAGTAATAAAGGTCATCACCTGTGTGATGACCTTTTCATCCTTTTACAAAACTGTTTTGAGAATTTATGCTTCACAAGTCCTTGTCTGGCCCTTCATCTTTTCCCTTTCATTTTCCCTCATGGTCGGTGTGCTTCCATTAATGGATGCTTCTATTGCTCTTTACTTATGACTGTAGTAATAGGTGCTGTGTCTTCCTGCCATGTTTTGAAATTTGTAATTCAACCTTGGGAGACAATGGTTTATGTTTTGGCAATGTTTTATGGCAGAATGTTTATCAAAAACCTTTTATAGAAGTGGGTGATTTCACTTTTATTTTGACAATTTAAAACATCTTTTTCTTATAAGTAAAAGTGAAATTTCATTTCAGCTTTAGAAAGAGCATCAGAAATTAGATGCTTTAACACCAAATCAAAATATTGTAAAACATTAGAATGTCTAATTTTTAATTATTTTTTTTTTTTTAAACACTCTGTTGCAACAAAGTGGAGTTTTTTTTAACAAATTCAATTGAAAAGTTTCTGGCCTGAATGCTCTTAGGCAGGGATCTTTATTGGTCCTCTCTAGAAAAAGAAAAAATATATTCCCATAATTTTTTTCTGCGCATATATGAATTTTTGCATAGGGTAAGGATTTCAGTTTGCCAGAAGTCACTGGCAGTAGTTGTGAAATCTCCTATTAAAATATGGGATACAGTGCCAAATAGGCTTGAAAGCTTTTATGTGCCACATAACTAACCAAAACAACATTTAAGAAGCGGATAATATGCTGACTTTTGGTAATAACATCTTGCTTCATGATGCATGATTGTTGATTTTAACCTCTATAAAATGAAATGCCTTCGTAAGATGGCTAACTGCTTTGCATGTTCTTCACTGGATCTCATGCACAATAGAAGAAAATCTGCATCATATATGTTTTTGTTTGGTGGAGTTGTAGCTCAGAGGAGCAGCCAAGGTCAGCAAGGGTTTATTAATTGGTCTTTTCTAATGAGCTGTTCAGGCTTTGCAGCATTTCCATGTGGTGTTACAGATGAAGGTCTCCCAGCTTGTGGTTAATTGTTGGAACTACTCTTGTCTAACTTGAAGTGCTTCATTTGTGTTTAGCTGCTAAATGTATGGTTTCACCACTGTGTGTGTACTGTGTGTCTTTATAAATCTCCTTGGCTACTTTGTCCTCATAAAACCATTCTCCCTGCAGTGCAAGATAGGGAAAAATATAAAGGTTGAGAAAAACAAAAAAATATGACAAGGAAGAGACTGAAGTCCTGTGAAATTGTATTAAACTATCAATTTCAGTATTCCTAAGGCTCACAGAAAATCGAGCAAGATTATCTTTAAAGTACATATTTTCTGAAATAGAAATAATCCCAGCAGGAGAAAAATCACCTTGTTATGAAAAATTTGCATGGCAGGTGCTATATAAGGTGGAGTAGCAGACCAGGGAATTATAGCAAAAGACAACACCAATAGAACAATAACTTGCTATAAGGTGCACATAGTCAAACAAAGAGACAGCAAGAAATGTTTTCATCTCTTTGGAACCACTTGTTGACAACTGCATCTTCATTCAGAAAGGAGCGTGGAATAGTCTCCATGGTTTATGGAGTTATTACTGAGTTTAGTACTTAATTATGTTTTAAAAACTTGAGCATGATGCTGCCTATATTCATGTGATTCTATAATAAAATTCTTGATGAAGTTCAAAGTGTCTTTGCTGTGCACTGATACTTACACTGAGCAAAATTCTGCCCCTTCTCTTTCATTGGCCTCCTATTTTCCATAATTTCTATGCAATTTCTATGCTTTTCATTCTTTATTTTCCTTTTTTTCCTTTAGTATGCTTACATTTTTATTATTTTTTTACTTAATATTTGATATTATTTATCAGGTAACTTGAATGTCCACTAAGACTCTCGTCTTGTTTGTTGTTTTGTCACTGTTACTTGCCATGTCTTGTACTGCCTCTCTATTAGTTCCATCAATACAGTTGCACTGTAGGAACTTGGATTGTTTAGACTCCATGTCAGCTGTGGAATGCTGTTAATTCCACATGCTGATCCAAGGATTCTCCTGTTTATTTAAGAAGTTACCACAGAACATATTCTGTGTATTAAATACAATGAAAATATCTTTAACTTTGTTTCAGCATAGGGACATGGTATTATAACATTCAAATGTGTGTAGACATCAACAAGATACTTTATAGCCTTGCATCTTCAGCAAGACTGAGCTTTTTCTCAGATTTAGGCACATTACAAAACACTTTGCTTAATTAGGGCTAACATGAACCTATTCTAGAAAAAAAATCATTAGAAACCCCTGTATTTGTTATTGTTTGTGAATGTTAATTTAGCCCATTGCCTTAGTAAACGTTATGTACTCAGGAGAATAAAATAGAACACATACTGTGAACATGATATTTTATTTTGACAGATTTGGAGACCTGTGTAGCATAGGAAGCAATTGTCTACTGGAGAAATGATGTTAAATGTGATCATGGGTGTGTAGACTTGCCATTTTGATTTTGAAAACATACCCCATGCCTCCTTGCCAAAATTTTTTTTTTTTCTGATTTACTAAACCAGGTGTTTGTTTGAATTTAATAATAGTAAATCATTTCTCTGAGTGAAATACTTTTCAGCAGTTTAAAAATTCTAGCTCTAATATTCCTGTTTTTAGGACAGGGACAAATTTGGATGAAGATGAACGTTTTGCTGATCTGTCTGAAATTAAAAGTTAAACTTTTGAAACAAAAAAATTTTTTCCTAAGAAAAAAAAATAAGACTTTGGATTTTATCAGCTTCTGTCCTTGCAAATCTAGTGTTCATTGTACCTATTGCATCTTCTGGTACTGACCAAATTATTAATGTGGCATTTCCACAAACGACCAAAGATACCAAAGCCACTGAAGTTGTTATAACACTGTGGCAAAACTAAGTTCTACTGATTACTAAATGCTACAAGTCACTCTTGGTTAGGTGGAGATCGCATTTTCAAGCATGCTTTGAAACTGAAAGCTAGAAGCCTGTCTTCTGACCCCCTTTTTGATGATGAGGCAATGTGAAAGGAAAGCCACTGCAGTTTGAAGCAGACTACAAGACCTGGAAAGATGTATGGAGATGTGAGAGGTGGAGATTTAGGTAGCAAATGGTGAGAAATACTAGAAATACTAGGTGATACTGGCAAGTTGGAGGGGGAGTTAAGACAGAAAACTGTAGGAGATAAATTTCAGAGACTTGGATCTGAGAATCCCAATACAGGCTTTACTTACAAGTGGACAATTGCCCCCAGAATATGTATTCTGGAATGCATGATGCAATCTATTCAGTATTGGATTTTATTTTTGTTGTTCAGTGAGTAATACCCTCCCTTTTTTATTAACCAAAATGTGATCTGAATACAGATTCATTATGGATTTTTCAGTTTCACAAGTTTTGTAAGGATGTTTCATATGTATAAATTGGATTATATAATATGTATTCAGGTAGGCATGTATTATTATTAGCCCTATTTTATTCAGAGACCTAAGGTATAACAAATGTACTGAGATTCTTGTGTTTGCTTGCATGTTCATGTCACAGTTTGTTTTTAACTTGCAACACAAATTGGATTCCAGAATCTCAAGGTAGTTGCTTATAAAATAAGATTTATCATTGGTTACTACTTGAGAAACACTAGATTTGTGGTTCGTCTTGCAGCAGTTTTAGCAAGTACAGAATCTGCTTTTCCAGGTTAGCATTATCATACCTTTACTATAACACTGTTGTGTCCCTTCCTGAGGTTCCATGCTTTGTTCATTATATATAAACATGTATATATGAATATATATATAATATTATTTCAGCTTTGGCACACATAATGCAGAAGTCTTGAAAGCTTGAAGCTTTTTCTTAATACTGTTTTTAGCTTTTGTCTGGAATAATCCCCATTATGTTCACTAAACAAAGATTAAGTTTCTGCACAGTTGTGCTACATGAGACATGGATAAAGAGGTAGAACATTGTTAATCTGGCAACTCTACTTGTCATTTTCCCTTTTGAGTGATTGGCCAGGGCCAGTTTTTTAACATATTTTTGTTTGTGCAATATTTTAATCAAATTCTGTAATGGGAACAACTAGAATAGATGTGATTATACATAATTAGCATGTAGTACATATTAGTTTAAAGTAGATTTGTCTTTTACACTGAGTAATTTCCATAATTGATGTTACACTTCTGTTTATCCAGATAGAATCTCTGGAGTTCATAAGCTATACCTTAGATAAGTGTCCTGGTATTTTTTACCTGCCAAGTATAACATCAACATCTCTACAATGTTAAAAAGACAACTAGATATAAACACAGTGTTGGGTTTGTTTGTTACCTGATCATTAAATATTTAGACTGTCTTGTGTTTTCACCATGTAAGTTTATGATAGTATCTGCAGAGTTGGAAGCTTGGTAGTTTAACTAAGATAGAAGTAATGAAAGATAACAGTGTGTGTAGGATCTCCTCATATATTTTGCCTTGACAAGGGTATCCGCAGTTTGAATTTTTTCTTTAATCATTGTAACTGAGGCAAGTATTATAATGTCAGTATGAAAAAATCTCTTCCATAATGAAGTTGTAAGGAAAGGAATGGATTTCGTTTTTCTCCTTCCATAGAAAGTGGGGAAAAAACAAGCAAAAAAAAAAGAACCCAAACCTTAATGAAAACTATTGTTTTCTGAATGTGAAGCTGAATGTGAAATTAACCTCTGCCTTAATTTCCTTTGCTATAGAGAAAGAGGTAGTATTTTTTTGTAGTATAGTATGTGTTATGTTGAAGGAATGACTTTCACCAAGCAATCCATTTGTTTTGACATGTTGAGGTCCCTCTCTGTAACGTGTGAGGAATGTGATAATTAGCATTAGGCAATTACTCTTTTAGGTGACTACATTCATTAAAGTAAAATAAAACTTATGTTGTTATTTTATATTTGGTGTAAAAAAAGCGCAAGAAAGTTATTTTTCTTCCATAGGTAGGAAGTGAATGTCTTGATACCCCTCAAAATATCTTAGTTGTTTACATTGGATATGTGAACTTGCTACATATAGGTGGAAAGTCAAATCATCTCCTCAGTGTAGGTATTATTTATAAAAAAAAAAACAAACCAGAATTTAAATCTTCAATATATCTAAAAAACATTAGTTAGTTTATTCTCATAGTAATCTCATAGTGCTATTTGGCTGATTATTTCTTATTGAAAAGTAGTATTCATTGTTGCTCATTATCTTTCTATACATACATAACTTTATCTTTGCTTTTTGTTTTTAGTGTGATGTACTTACACTAATTTTTGCTTCAATCAAATAGTTAGTTGCAACTTAGCAGAATGTGCTATGTATCATTACTTTCCTATGTAGTTACAAAGCTTAGTTATAATGGCTTAATCTTGGAGTCCGGTTGCCAAATAAATTAGTTCTTTATACTGTGAAGCAATGTTGACAGTAATCTCTCCTTTCCTCTACACCGCCTCTGCAAAAGAGAAGGAAGAAAAGAGAAGAAAAACAAGGTTGCATTACAATTCTGGCAACATCAGCCACACTAGTAAAATCAAATTCAATGTTGTTTTACGACTTTGAATTTATGTGACTGCATAGGATCAAAGGATTTGTATCCCACTGGACTGCAAGGTCTATAGTTCATGGAAAAAAAGCCTCATCAAAAAGAACATTTTAGTAGTAAGGCTTTTCATTTTAATCAGCCACAGCAATAAAAAAGCTGTTAGGTGTCCAAAAACATTCTCCCAAGATCAGAGACAACTTGCTCTCTACTACAATCAGTTTTCTTATTGGATCCATACTGCCTCTGTATTTTTTGTCACTGAAACTTCATCTTCAATGTGTTTTCAGCCATTTTTTGGTATTGTTTTCACATTTTACATGCCAAATCATTATATGTATCAGAAAAAGTAATGTTTCATATAGTTTCCCTGGCAAATGAGAAATGCTCTCACTTATTTAAAGCTAATCGTCATCAATACAATTGATTAACTAAAATAGAATTTTAAATACTGATGTATTTTTATATATTGTATTTTAAAATATTCAGGTATAATATTTTTTTGCTTCTTAGATATAATTTTTTGAACACCAGCATAAAACATAGGTAGTGTTAATTTGATATCTATACTTAAATAGTAACCTAGGCTGTCCTAAGAATAAGGTAGCAGCTGCAAGTGAGAAACAGAATAGGGATGTAACTACAATGTTCTTAATAGGAAAAGCTGTTGTAGTTTGGATTCTGCCTGCTAGTTTTTTATGGTCCTAGTTCAACAAAAGTTTGAAATTAATTTTTAACGTATGATGTGGTTTCATTAATTCATTAATTATCTTGGCCACAGAGAAGTCATATGCAATATATCATTTACATTTACTGATGCGTTGCATGCTAAATTGCATCATTCCGTTCTGCAGAACTCAATTGGATTCAACTCAATAGTTTAGCAGTATGCAGAGATTTTAGTAGTTAAATTGTCCATAGAAGTACTGGTTTTCCTTGAAATTTAGTGGTAAGTCTCAGTTTAGATGGATACCAATTTTTTACAAACTATGTAATATTTATTTTTGTTAGCATAGGCTAACTTACATTCAGAAAGAACCAGCACACAGTCACTTTCTGCATGGATCGCTCCTTTTCTGCATGGCATAACACGTATTGGGTGTTATATGGCCTCTTGTAGCTGCTGTACACAACTTGCTTGCAACATTGTAGAGGGTGTGGTATTCCTTTCTCATTAGTACCTGCAGGCTAATACATGTAGGGTTATATTGGGCTTTGTCAGATGAATATTTTCATTATTTTATTATTCTAAAAAGTATTAATTCAAATAAACAGAACCTTTAGTGTTCATGGGAGCTTTTAAAAGTGGCCTGCCAAGCATATAAAATGTACATAAAATGCTAAATTGTCTACTATTAATATTTATTTACATATTAATATCCTGAGTTTTACCCTTTAAACACATGTTGTTAACAATTGGCTTTATTAAGTAATATTTAGTCAACATTTTAGAGGTGCTATCATTTACCTCAAGAGATGACATTGCTTAACAATGTCACAAGTGTGAAAGAATGAACTGATTTAATTTCCATTCCCACTATATTCTACTGTCAGCAGACTACTTATTAAGTTCCAGTTGTAGATCTCTGTTTTTAAAACTAAAACTTACAGTATTTTAAAAATAAACTAACAACAAATGAACAGCTATTTCTTATTTATTGTCTTTGTAGAGCCAATGAATTCAATATGTACAAATGCACTGGCCAAAAACTTGCCAATCTAGCCTGGTTGATTTGGGGTCCTGGAAAATGGTAAAGAGAAGGAAGATAAGGCAGAAAGCATATATAAGGAATCAAATTGCTAAAGAATGGGATTTAATTTAGAAAGAATCACTGCATAATAACATAATAAAAGTAAAGGGTGACAAAAAGCCTGTAATGAATCTAGTCATTTCAGTGACACATTTCCCATATAGTAGAATATGCATAGAAGACTAAATAGGAAAGACAAAGAGAAAACCAGCACTGGGAATTTCTAAGAAATTAGTTCAGGAACAAAGCAAAGGGGTAATACAACTGACATACTATACAGAGGCAGAAGAGTGAACAGTAGCTGAAGATGTTGTGAAAGGCTTCTTAATTTTGTATGCAGAATGGAGTGTATAGAATGGAAGTATTGAAAATCAGTTTTAAATGCAAACTAGTTCTGACATGGCATGAAGAACATCTTGCTGACTACAAGAATAATTGTTTTGACTGAAACTGTAACAATTAATTGGAATAATATTAGAAACATACACATAAAATATTTATTTAAATATTCTCTATATAATTGTCATGCTTTTTAGCCTTTTAGTCGTACAATCATAGAATGTTAGTCATTGGAAGGACCTCAAAAGATGAATGAGTCCAAACCCCCTGTCAGAGCAGGATGACCCAGGCCAGGAACAGATCCAGGTGGGTTTTGAAAGTCTCTAGATAAAGAGACTCCACAACTGCTCTGGGCAGCATGTTGTATCACACTTCCAGAAAATAAGTTTTTACTCGTGTTTAGATGAGACTTCTTGTATTCCAGTTTGTGACCATTGCCCCTCATCCTATCCCAGGGCACCACTGGAAAGAGACTTGCCCTTTCTACTTGACAGCCACCCTTCAGTTATTTGTAAATACTGGTAAGATTCCCTTTCAGTCTTCTCCATACTAAACAGCCCCAAGTCTCTCAGACTTTCCTCATAAGGAAAATGTTCCAGTCCCTTAATCATCCTGGTAACACTCTGCTACAAGGCCAGAACTGGACAAACAATAATCCAGATGTGGTTTCACTAGGGCAGAGTAAAAGGGGAGGGAAACCTGCCTTGCCTTTGTGGATACACTCTTCTTTGTGCACCCCAGGATTCATTGACCTTCCTGTCCAAAAGGGGACATTGCTGTCCTATGGATAACTTACTGTCCACCAGGGCTGCAAGATCCTTTTCGATGCAGCTTATCTCCTGACCTGTACTGGTGCATGTGGTTATTCTTCCCTGTGTGCATGAGGCTAAACTTACCCATGTTCAACTTCATTAGGCTTGCTTTTGTCCAGCTCTCCTGTCTGTCCAGATCTTGCTGAATGGCAGCATAGCTTTCTGGTTTATCCTCCACTCCTCCCAATTTCAAGTCATCAGCAAACCTGCTATCCCTTCATTCTGTCCCTTTATTAAGGTCATTGATGAAGATGTTGAAAAAGACTGGACCCAGTACCGACCCCTGGGGAACACCACTAGCTACAGGTTGCTGATGATCGGATTCTGCACCACTGGTCACAGCCCTCTGAACTCTATTGCTTAGCCAGTTCTCAACCCATCTCACTGTTGCACCTTCTAACACACACTTCCTGAGCTTATCTATGAGGATGTTACTGGAGGCAATGTCAAAAGCCTTGCTGAAGTTAAGGTAGACAACATCCACTGTTCTCCCTGCAACTACACATTCAGTCATGCCATCACAGAAGGCTATCAGATTAGTCAGACATGGCTTCCTTTTAGTAAATCCATGCTGGCTACTCTTGATAAATCTTCTTTTCATCCTTATGCTAAGATATGTTCTCCAGAATCATCTGCTTCTCCATGTTTCCAGGACTGGTCTGTAATTTTCAGGGTCTTCCTTCTTACACTTTTTGAAGACTAGAGTGGCACTGGCTTTCCTCCAGTCCTCAGGAACGTCTGTCTCTTCTCCATGATCTTTCAAAAATGATGGCGCAGGAATGTTTTTATAGTAGAGTGAGTAGATATTATTTTGTTAATATGTTCAGTTCCTCTTTTTTTTTCTTTCTTTTTTTTTAAATTTTTTATTCTGAGAAGTGCAGTTTGCTTATTTTGCGGGTTTTCTAACAAAGAATGACAACACTAGAAATAGCAGCAGATTTCGCACAATTCTTGCAGATCTGTTTTTTCTTAGGTTGCCTTTAAATACTTTCTGGTATTGAGTGTAATGTTTTGTCACACATTTATTCAGTTGTTCAATTACTTGTTTGGGTTTTTGAAGTTAATCTTGGTTAGATGGTGTTTCTTCTAGACAGCACAAGGTAAAAAATGAAGTGTGTCATACCCATTATTTCAGTACCATCAGAAAAATCAAAGAGGGAAGAAGTAGTAAAACATATTTACCATCTCCTTCCCTTTATTCCAGGCTAGAAATACAAGATTTTATTTTATTTTGTATGCATCTGGATTGGTGGCATGGGAAGGAGAAATTAATGAGTGAATTCAAAGTTCCAGGTTGATGACATTACTTTATTCTTTCTGGTAGATAATTCACACAAATGGTGTAGTTATACTGATAGTTTTCTTTAAAATTAATCAGACCTTATATAGTATAAATAAGGGTCTTATAAAGGCAGGACATGTTAACTGCATCATGCTTCTGCCTTCTGTTATACTTTCTGTAACAACCTCCTTGACCTCACAGTAATACATATATTTAATGAAAGAGGGCTTTTAACAACTTCACCTGTTAAATGAATGTGAATCATTTAAATAATAGCACTCCATCTGTTATGTATGGCTAGAAAATATTAAGGAAGGAACAAAGTTATTATGGAAGATGCATTATGAGCCTTTCTGAATGTGTAACTGATTAATACTGAATTAAAATTCTCAATATAGGAACTGCAACTTCATAATCTAGTTATCCTTTTCATAAATATATTTTTTTCTATTATATTTTAAATAGTTAAGCTATTAAAGGTCTACTTTAGTTTTTAGATGTTTATTTATATTTGGCAAATTACAGTGTTGAATAATTGTGCAACTTAGTTGTTGAAAGAATATATTTTTTTAATGTGTAATCAAATAGCTACATGCTTTGTGTCTATTTATACATTTAACTTTAGTGTAGTAACCTGAGATTGAGGACTGCTTCCTAATATATCCTTGTAGAAATGCTAATTGCCCAAAGAATCACAAATCAATCTTTAAAAGTAATTGCAGGTGTTATTAAATGAGAAGTTGTATTTTACAATGTATCAAACATGATATTTCTTTTCACGGTAAATATTTAAATTATCAAACTTGAAGTAAATAAGTGCTTAAAATGTTATGTGAATTTTTTTTGTATGTTTCAGTGTAACCTGATATATTTTAATGATGCACAATACCAATAATTTTGTACTCAAAAATTATTGTCTATAAGGCTTTTTCAACCACCCAAATGCCAATAATTACTAAATAACTACATTTTCAAACATATATAGGAAACCAATGTTCTGTATACCCACAATGGTCACATTTCCTCCCAACCACTTTTGCTGTGTTTCCCCTATAAGACTAAGTATGTAATATTTTTAAATTAGAAAGAGAATTGGGCTTTGTGCACATAGTCTGTAAAAATATTTAGAGTTCTGGAAATGTTCCGAATGGTCAATCTTTTAGGCTACTTTTTTGCTATGAGGTGTAAGAATAATCCTTAAAAATGTTGATATACCACATGTAACTGATCATTATTATGGATGTATTTGCTGGAGTTTTCATTTTTATGAAGATTTGGCACAGGTTTTTCTTTTTTCATTGTGAAATATTTTTCTAAATACCTGATTGTTGTTAACATTTAAAACAAATGTATGTTTCTTCAAGGACAGAGATTTAACAAAAGAACTATTTTTTTCTTTGTCAACACAATGCAAGAATAAAAAGTATGAGTTCTTCCAAAAACTGAAGATGAAATTACTTAGAATGAACAAAATCAAAAAATCAGAGACTGTCTGTAAAAAATTTCTTTTTCCTCTGTTTTCTATGTACAGTACTTTGATGGACAAAATACTTAAAAAAAAACCCCAACAAAACAAAGCAACATAAATAAACAAACAAACATAAAAACATAAATAAACAAAAAAACCCCACTGTACAGGAAAAATTTGTAAAGAAAAAGAAAAACAGTTGGAAACTCTACTTTTTTAATCAGCAACATTTTTTTTTCATATTTTTTCTTTTTTTTTTTTTTCTTTTCTTCTCTTCACTTTCTAGCATGTCCACTTATAGAAACCATATCCTTTGATATTTTTTATCTTCTTAGTTTCATTTACATGGTTTGGCATAAGTAACTAATTAGACATAACAATCAGTTTATAAATTCAGAGAGTCAGACAGGGATAAAATCAAGCTCACTTTCTCTCTACTATGTTGTATTTCCAGGCTAATTAGGGTAAAAACTAGTAAAAGTGTGTGTTTCTCAGTTAAAGAAGTGGTCTGTCTCTGATATATATAGAACTGCTTTGTTCATTAAAGATGTGCCAGTTTTACATAGTTGCTTTTCAGAGTAGAAATTAGACTGTAAACACTAGTGAAAAAATATTATGCAAGCATTAACTTGCTGGTTTCAAAGCAAAAGTTCTGCATACTGCTTGCTCTAAAAATTGTTTCAGAGAATGTTTTTGTCTGTGTCTTACTGTTACACTTCTCAGGACTTTTTAAAACATTCATGGTGCAAATATGCCCTGACTTAATTACAGGACAGCAACTGCTGTTTTGAATGTATATTGCTATAGAGAGTTATGGTTTTCTTATATTCCTACATACAAATTGTTCTAAAACTTTTGATATCACTGTAATTCTGTGTCATGGTTAGGAAGTCTTGTCCACATAAATTACTTTATATAAAGCAATAACACAACAAATAGACTTAATATACACTATAATTGACTATATTGACTGTATGCACAGAGAAAAGCTTTCACTAGGATTGAGATTTGTCTGTGTTGATACATTTTATCATTTCAAAGATACTTAGACAACCTGTAGGTTACACTTTGATTGAGGTCATTTAGTCTTTTTCTTTTGTACTTAAATTATCTGCTTTATTATCTGAGACCACTGTCATTAGTAGGAATACTGTATAGTGATGCAATTTTGAGGCTTTTTCTTTCATTGAATATATGGTTCATATGTTCCTGAATTTCAAGGGACCAAGGCTGAGCCGTCAATATTATTTTAGAAAATGTATCACACCTTTTCTCTCTGTGTTGTGTCAAGTCACTTAGCAGGTGCAAAAAGGAAGTCACTGGAGTCTTAGAGCAGAGGACTGGCTCTAAGTGGAAAAGACAGGAAGACACTAGAAAACTGTTCCAAAAACTCTTCTTGTTTCCCATGTTACAGTATATCAATATTTTTTATATTTGCATAATCTTATGACATATCATGTATCTTAGTAAGAGGAGTGATTTTAATCATTTTTTTTCAGGGATGGCTTTTATTTTACCCATTAACTAGTATATTTTTAGAAAGAGTTTAATTTACAGGTCTTCTAAGCATATATATAAATGTCTGTGTTTAAGTGAACTGTCAGCTGGGCTCATTAGCTCTGGTGAGGTGATTTTACTCAAGGAAAATGAATTCTGCCTATTCCAATGGCAGACACCAGACAAACCCTGAGAAATTAAAGGAGTTATTTATGAGTACAGCTATCCTAGTGAGGCCTGAATAGCAAACAGGATTAAAAGACTTAGTCAGAATCAGAGGTGCAAAAACTCTGAAACCTGTGTTCTAAGCAAGAATGGATTTGGGAAATAAGACTTCTCAGAGAGAGGGATAGACTAAAAGCGGTGGGAATTATCCAGTAAAGGCATGGTGAAGACAAAAAGCAATGTAGATTGAACCTGGAAAATAATACTGAGACTCAGACTTAATAGCCATGATCATGAACACAGGGATGGCATTTTTCTTCAACTGAACATACAAACAGCTTTTAGTAGCTAAACAGAGCACAAGGATTACTTTTACGGCATATGACATTTCTATTTATATATTCTAATACAGAGTTGTTGACTCATAGTCAGATTGTCATATGCTATCCTTCACAGATCCTTTTTTCCTAGAACTTTCATAGTACTGATCAGTCCCTTTAGTGACTATGTGTGTTAAAGTTCTATTTTGAATCATAGTAAAACATTTTAATATTACTTAATCTTATTTTGGTGAACAAGTTTTTGTTTTGAGATGTAAGGTAATTAAAACAAAAATTTGTTTTATTACTTTGTGGTCTTTTTTAATTGCAGCGAGTTGGATAAGACTTATTTTCCATTGATGAGATGTTCAACACAGATTCCGAATGTGTCATTTTTGTTAAGCCTGCTTTTTTTTTTTTTTTAGCTCACTAATTTTAGCTTTAATTCCAGTTTATGTTAATAATGTTAGTAATTTTATTAACCGAAAATTATTTTGAAAATGTGAAAGAGCAGAAACAAGATGAAGAATAAAACTACCGCCTCAAATACAGTTTTGAGTTTCAACCACTAATTTTGTTGTAAAGACTGAAGTTCTGTAGTTGAAAAGGTATATAATAACGTAACAGTTGCTTTCATGCCCAGTTAAATGTAATAAATAGTTTTGTCAAATACTGTGATTGTTTTACAGTATGCTTTTAAGGTGACTTCAGATTTACTGCTGGGAAAAACTTTAAAGTTCAAAGTAGATTGTTCTACTGGGGAGGTTTTGATGCCCAATAGGGGCAAAATACTATGATAAACAAAATAACTAAATTCCCCAAGGCAGGCTCACTTTACTCATTATGCATCAGTATTCTGAGTTTTAAAAGAACAGTGATTGCTCTGGAGTAATTCAAATGACAGAAAATCTTGTGATAGTTGAACTGTACTAATGATTAAGTTGAGCAACAACAAACTTTGATAGACTGGGAAAAAGAAACAAAAAAAAAAGCAGCCATGCAAAAAAACGTTCTATTTGTTGTACATGTACATATTAGCCCTAATTATTCTATAAAACTAATATAAATTTTGTTGTTTCCAATACAAATCTCTGTTTGATTGTCTTTGTAAGGTTTTAAACTTTGTCTCCCACCTTTACACTTCCCAGTTAAGAAATGGAGCATTTTATAGCCAATATTTTCACGACATACATATTAACTTAAATTGATTAGAACGTGCTAATCATACTTTTGTAAGAACTAATATATGTTGTTTGCATATCTATTCAAGATTCTTGATATGATACAAAATTACGTTATATGCCATACTGAGCTACACATGCATAACTTGGATACGTATTAATTAATGCTGGAAACTATTAACTCTGACCTAATACTCAAGTTGGTCTGATAAGTAGGGAGAGCTATGTTGCCACTTCTGACCAGCACTATGTGGGAATATTTTAAGTGTATATTGCTGTGCCTGCAGGAATTTGAGAAAGTAGCAGCTCATTAGCTTCTTCTGTTGAAATGTAGGCTTCCCTTTGTGCAGACAACCTGAGAGAACCATGGAAAACACTCTTTCAGGAGTCACTGCCTTGCAAAGAAACAAGATAAAATCAATCAGTTGCCTGACAACATCATGTCATAACAGAAAATAGCTTGTAGAGACTTCATTAATCTAGAATAGGAGTATTGGATTAGATTATTTGAAATAGATATATCTGTGTCAAATGATATTTTTTTTTTTATACAAGGTAAGAAAAGTTTTTTTTGTTTTTTATTTCTTGAAAGATTGTTATTTCCTTCTACCTCAGTGAAATAATCTTTATTCTCTTGGTTCTAAGATTTATTTTCTGGTATAAAAGAAGTTTTAATCTAGTAGTAAAGATAAATTCAAAGGAGAAATTATGTATTCCTCTGTGAATTTAATTCATGAGAACATTTCTAATAGATTGAGAAGGTCTTTTAAATTTTTATTTAATGTTTTGTCTGTGAGGATTAAATATTCTATTGTGTTAAATCTGTTTTTTAATTCCTAACATGTTAGATAGATATATATGGCTTATTTATGAAATGAAGCAGTCAATAAAAGAATTTCTTTAAGTATAATACCATTTGGAAAAGGTACCTTTCCCTAGTGGACTATTAATTATTTCATTCAGTAATTAAATACCAGGAAGTCTCCTTAAAGATAAGGTACAAGTTAGAATTTGCTAAATTTATGTTCTGGATATTTACTCACAACTTCTGTTTTGCTGAAACACATACTGCTTAAGTTTCTTTAAAGGTAATTATCCAATTATGTAATAGCTACCAATAAATCCTTTTAGAATTGGGAAAGTGCAGTATTTCTGGTTTTGCCTAAAGTAAAAACATAGTCTAAATGTGATGAGTTTAATTACTGCAAAATAAACACTTCAGAAACATATTTGCACCAAGGGTGTTTTGTTGTTGTTTTACAGTCTCAGTTTGAACTCAGGGTCTTCCATATTCGTGGAGAACATGCTGTGTCAACTGCTCAGCTTGAGGAAACCATTGCATGTTTGAGGAATGAACTTGATAATAAATTAAACCGAAGAAATGAAAAAGCAAAGGATATTGGTGTTTCTACTGAAGATGATAATCCACCAAAGACATACCGAAATGTATATATACAGACTGACAGAGAAACTTTCATAAAGCCTACTGAAGAAGAAAACAGAGCTGTCAAAAATAACCAAATTGTACCCAAAAAGCTTAATATTTCTTCATTGTCACATAGTATTTCTGCCCAAAGTGAAAATAAGGACAATTACAACATACAGTCTTCAGAAAGCATCTTGCCTTGTCAACCCAAACAAATCCTGCCGCCTCCACCACCACCTCCGCCTCCACTTCCTGATTCTTCACTACCAGGTTTAGTTCCTCCACCACCACCTTTGCCACTTGACCCAACTTCACTGACATCTCCATTTGGATCTGATGTACCACTGACCCCTCTGCTTTCTGAAGGCTGCAGGAATTCTCAAGCACTGCCACCACCACCACCACCACCACTTCCAGGGTTGGGACCTCCTCTTCCTCCTCCTCTGCCTGGATCTGGGCTACCTCTACCCCCACCACCCCCCGGGTCTGGGTTTTTCTTTAATAACACTTTATCTTCAAGCCAAGGTCCTCGAAAACCTGCAATCGAACCTAGCCGTCCCATGAAGCCTTTGTATTGGACACGGATACAATTACAAGGTAGCAGGTAAAATATATTTACTTGAACTTGGAGTTGCTTCTCTATATGCCATGGTACAATGATATGTATGCTATTTAAGACTTCATTGCAAACAGTTACTAGTCTAGAAATGTACAGCAGAATCAGTGTAGAGGCATGGAACATAATATGTTTTCAGAAAAAAAATTGAATCAATTCTAGAAGTCTAAAAGTAGATAATAAATTATTTTTAAATATGAAACATAAATTAAAATTATATGCATTAGAAATGAAAATTATGTGTATTATCACAAAAATGAATTTTGTTTTTTTTATTTTCCCCCAAATCCAAGTACTCCATGGACAACTCTAGTAACAGTGTGATTCCTAGACCTAGCCCTAGAAAGAAAAAAGGTAGCCAAGAGATTAGAAAGATTTTATTTGATTTAGATTTTAATTAGAATGAAAATTAAATATTGAAATTTGGTTAGGTAAGAATTTAGGAGTTACATTTTTGCTTTCCAGTCACTTCAGGTGATACTATCTTCAGAGTACTGTGTTATGTCAACCTCTATGATGCCAGTTCTAGGAACAGTTGAACTAGAAACTAACCTCTGTGCATAATTTTGTCAGATCAGTGAAGTTCAACAAGACAAAGTGTGACGTCTTGCAACTGGGTCAGGAGACCTCCAGGGAAGAACTTAGGGTATGGGTGGATGAAAAATCTGACATCAACCAGCATACTTAAACACTGATAAAGAAAATATCTGCATTTAAGTGCATTTAAATATGAGTTGTATTTTAGTTTACAGATTTTTCTATGAATTAATTTTGATGAGAAAGAATGATTCTTATATAGTAAAGCATTGTGAGGTGTTAGTATTTTATATAGAATGTTTGACAGGATTAAAAATAAAATGTCAGTTGTATTCTTTCAGTGATTCAGAATTAAAGGCATTTAAATATTTTGGAGCAGGAAATGAGAGTACTTGTTTTTTTCTTTCACAAAATTACCTGAAAAAAATTGCTTCGTAGTGAATAAATAGTTAGTTTATAAATAAACCTTACTGTAAATTGATAATGAAATAAAATACTTGTTCTGAAATACAGCTGTTTCATCAAGATTTGTTGAATGTAAGATAAGGTCTAAGTCATAGCTTTCTGGTGAACTGCTGGTCACCAGATGTAATGGTCCAGCATTTTCATGGTCTGCACTAGAACTGGAAACTTCTTCAAGGATCTGCTGCTCAGATCAGCAGCTATCTAGGACTTCAAAGTTCTTCTTGCTGAGACGGAAAGAATCGATCATTCTACAGTGTGGCTGACAGTATTGCTAATATTAGGGAGAATGAAGCTGTGGAGCTGTTAGCATGTCCTGTGACACAGAATATGCTGCATCAGCAGATTTTAATGGAAAAATTAGGATTCCTTAAAATTCAATATAGTAAATGTATAGTTGAATTTTAAGAATCCTAGAATTTGAAAAAAAACCAACATTGATTCCCCTTAAAGATGTAGATATTGCATTTTGTTGCATATTACATCTAGTAATTGGAATGGGCTGCCCAGGGAGGTCGTTGAGTTCCCATCCCTGGAGGTGTTTAAAAACCGTGTAGATGTGGTGCTGGGGGACATGGTTCAGGGACCCTTTCAGTGTAGGGTTAATGGCTGGACTTGGTGTTCTTAAAGGTCTCTTCCAGCAAAATGGTTCTATGATTATAACAGTATGTTTAGTGGCATCAGGCATTTATATTTTGTAGGGGCTTTATCTTTTTTTTTTCTTTTTAATGGCAAATAATTTTACTGCCTTTTAGTGACCTCTGCTGGAAGATGTGGGCCCACCTTCTACTGAAAGACAAAAAGAACAATTGTGTCACATATCTTCCTGAAGCATTGAAATTTTGAAAGAAAGCTTATTCAGAATTGAAGCGCTGCATTTGCAGCACTGGATATTATTTTCCTCAAATCCAGATTAAACCAGAGGATTGTGTAAACAAATTCCAAAGTGTCCCAACACTAAATTTGTTCTTGGAAGGCAAAAAAAGTAGGAAAGATAATCCACATTTAAAATTCACGGTTGATTGGATAGAGCAGAATACTGGTTAGTTATCCCAAAGTATAAGCCACATAATTACTTTAGTTTCTCAGGACTGCAACAGGAATAAATATGAGCATACAACATCTGCAGCTGACATGAAGTGAATCAAGTCCTATATGAACAACTCCAAATGTTCTTGAAATGTGCTTGAATTAAATTTATTCACTATTTGTTGATATTGTTTATAAGTCTGAATAGATTACTGGGAACTTTTCAAAAAAGCTACTGTTGAAATACTCCTTTTCCTTGTTGAAGTGGCAAAAATATAGATATATTTGCGGAAGCTGCAGTTGTCTTATTTGGTTATTGTACAAAAAACTGTACTATACAAATAATGCATTTTGATAGTCTAGCAGGCATGGATACTTAATCTATCATGGATTTCAATCTATTATTATTAGATCTATTGTAGGCTTTCATAAGTTTTTATTGGAAATTTTATTATTACCTTTCCTTTTTTAGGAAAACTACTATGCCAACATTATGGGAATCACTAGAAGAACCTGATATACTTGATACTACTGAGTTTGAATATTTATTCTCCAAAGACACAACTCGGGAAAAAAGAAAACCATTATCAGAGACTTACGAAAAAAAAAGCAAGGCCAAAAAGGTATTTATTGCTTCTTTGTATTTGCTTTTTATGTGTCACTGTTCAGTTTCGCATTTTAGGAATACTATTTATTGTTGAAGGAACAGATAACAGACAGGTTTGTTAATCTCATTTTAAAGAAAAATATGTGGATTGCTGCTTCAACTCTTTATAATGTGGGTTCATTGTTTACCTTGGAAAATGTCTTGCCTTTGAAAATGAAAGTTACACATCCCAGTGAGGCAGAAAAAGTAAGGTGTAGGAGAATTGAATAGGACTTCTAATATGTACTTAAAATTGACAAAACTATGGTCCATGTCTGCCCCTGAAATGATTTTATAATTATAGGGTGTCATTAAGTTACTCTAGCAAACCTCTCTTCCACTGAGATGAATTTTATTGGAAAATAAAGTATAAAGCAAATTAAACTATTAGGGGTTTTTAATAAGGAATGTAATTTATTTTTTTTCCAGTGTTGTTAAGGAGCTGTGCTAGTAAGGGACTGGACAATCATGTTTTTAATGGCCAAAAGTTTATGTAGTAGCTGTGTCATTACCATAACACAGGTATTGTCTGCCTCAGACGTGATCTGTTACAGAGATAGCTTGTACTTGTCAATTACTATGTGCAGATAGGACAAAGAAATGGCATTCATATTTATTGCAAGAAAAATTCTAGACTGAATAATAATCAACACTGTTTTCCTAAAACACTGTGGTTATATATTAGAGCTACCTTTCAGTATATACTCTATCGAACATTTGTTTGAGTTTACCTGCTTGGAACCACAAGAGGGCACTTTACATGTAAGCTGGGCTAGTTACCTTTTTCAGTTTTATGCTGCATAGTGTGAAATGTACGTACACGGATACATATCAGGGCAATCAGATCTTTCAAAACATCTTTGGTCATAAACTTTCTGTATTGTGTCACAGCACAATAGTTAACGAGAAGTGTAAATAAGGCTGTAGAATTTATATATATATA